>JAJJMB010006269.1:583397-629603 GCA_023531105.1 Papaver atlanticum
TTCTTCTTCTTCTTCTTCTTCTTCTTCTTCTTCTTCTTCTTCTTCTTCTTCTTCTTCTTCACCTAATACAATTTTTTTCATACAAAATATGGCACACTTTTGTACAAAAGAGGATGAGGCACTAACTTTAGGTTGGATTATAGTAAGCAACGATCCGATTAGAGGAAAAGATTAAAAAAAAAAAAGGTTCACAATTTCGGGGGAAGATTATGGAAGAGTTCATTAAAAGATATCCTAATGGTGGAGAGATGGACAAAAAGGCATTGCAATCAAGGTGTAACACGTTGAGATCCAAAGTGAGAAGATATATTTCACACGTTAGACCCTACTTCCAAAACAGATCTACGGGATTGACAATCCAGGATTATGTAAGTACCTGGAAAAAAATTGATGTTTTTTTTCTTCCATTTTGGTCTCTTTCTTTCTTTCTGAAATACATTTTTTTCCCAGTATTATCATGGACAAAAGAATCATGAAGCATAGGTTAAGAGACCTTGGAAACATGAATCAGTTTTCCATCTCCTGAATACCTATCAACCAGACTACAATGCAGAGGTGAATAATGATGATGGACCTACTCAACACACTCAACCTACTCAAGATAGTCAACCTACTCAAGACAATGAAGCTGGTACTTCTGTTCCAGTAACTATGGATGAATATTTGGAGGATATGGCAATGTTTTGTAGCTCATCATCTACTCCTGGTTCTAAAACCTCAGTACATATCTCGTAGAAGACGTTATTTCAAACAAACAGATGATGTTAGAGGTGCAGGGAAAGATAATTACAAAAAAGGGCTCGTGAGGCTAAAGTATCGCAGAGAGCAGATGACAAAATGGATAAGCTCATCGAACTTCTTGAAAAATCGCAAGCACAAAAAGTTTCAAAGTATGAAACAGAGGAAGCGTACCTTAAGATGCACATGGAAAACTCTACAATCTTGGCACAAACCCAACAAAGAGAAAGTGACTTGAAGATCCGATGCCAAAATTTGGATGAAGTAGCGGACTAGGAGAAACCCCTCTACAAAAAATGGAGGAACGAGATTTTGGTCCGTAATGGCTTGGAACCTATCCCCTAAATTAAAGTGATATATTAGTAATAATTTAAGTTATTTAAAAGTTGATTTTTAAGTTTTATTTAGAAGTAGGATTTCAATTTCAATGTACTTTTTTAATTTCTTCAAAAAACATTGTAACCTTGTTTTGCAATATAATGAAAGAATTCCTTAGTTTGGTAAATTTTCAAATTTTGAAACAAACAACCATTGGAACAAATTTTCAAACATTTCACAATTCAATATTTGAAAACATAGCCGTTGGTGGTGTAAACTAGGTGTAGGAAAAAAGGGAACATTTAAAAATTCAAAATATGAAGAAAAAAAATAGCCGTTGGTGGTGTAAACTAGGTGTAGGAAAAAAAGGGTCAAATGTTGAATGGTTCAGCGCTACAAATCTGCGCTGAATGGAACAACGCAGAATCGGGGGCTGAATGGTTCAACGCAGAGACCCTGGAATATTCTTCCAGAGCTAAACCATTCAGCGAAAAGGTGATTTTTGTTGCGCTGAACCATTCAGCGCAATTATCTCGCTACTACTTCAAGTGCGAGCAAATGCTAGGAGAGAGAACTAGTGTTAACAAATATACAACACTTTTTTTTTGAACTGTAACAATTTTTGGCTAATCTAGCAGCTCAATCTATCCCATAGGACTTAGTCTAAGTCTTTATTGTTATTGAATATTGCTAGTGCTTGAAAGTTTAAATGCTAGTTCGATTAATTAGTTGAATTAAAAGTTATGAAATCATGTTTTGGTTAAATTGAATTTTTTTGGAACGCGCGATTGGGGGATACTCAAACTAATTGGGGGATAGAGGAAAAGGACAAAACCTTGATCCAAATATCAATTCAGGGTCACCCCTTATCTAAGTATTTTACATAATACATAATCTACCCCTCACTAATCAGGATTAGTGCTTAATTATAATTCATAAGATTATTTGATAAAAGATTAGTGTGTGTTTTTATTTGTATTTTGGTAAGTGAGGTGAGAGTAGAAGGAGGGAAAAATATTTGAGAGAGAACTTTTTTGGAGGAAAATGGAGGATGATTGTGAAGAGGGAATTGTTGCTGCTGAATCTTTAGCTCAACTACAACAAGGATCATATCCTCAATCTTATGCTAATGACAACAACTCACAATTGCAAGTTTTTGTGGAACCAACACCCTTGAATGATGATTTTTACGAGCATGGAGAGTTTTTTGAAGAACCTACACAAGAAAGTAAACTTGCACAACATACAAGCATCCCCAATACACAGGTAAAGCTTCTAAGAGGTTGAAAATTTGATTTTTTTTCTTTGTATCCACCATTTTTGCATTTGAAATAGCTCAGTGCCGGCATGGAGGTGTTATGAATACAATGCCGGCAGCAGTCATACCGGCATAGTATTCATACTACGGCCATGCCGGTAGCCCGATATCCCCCATTTTGAAATTCAATCCGGCATTGTATTCGACCAAACAACTATGCCGGTACAAAAGTCACTTTTTACCTACCACGGAATATTCTACAGAATATGCTACCGGCATGGTTTAATTCTAAAGTTACCATGCCGATACTGTATGAAAAACATACAGGAAGAAGTGTCTTCCAAAGCTAAATACCGGCATGGTATATTAATTATCTACTACGCCGGAACTATGTACCGGCCTGGAACCACACATAACATGAATGCCGGTAGCTTTACCGGCATGGTTTAATTCTAACGTTACCATGCCGGTACCTACAAAAATCATACAGGAACCAATAAGTTTTCCAAAACTAAATACCGGCATGGTATTTTAATTATGGGCTACGCCGGAACTATGTATCGTCTTGGAACCATAGATAACGAACATGCCGGAACCTACATTTCCGGCATTGATTTCATATGAAATTTTTATGCCGGAAAGAGTTTCAAATTTGGTATTCAGTTCGGTTCAGTTCGACCATGCCGGAACCTTGGTCGAGCATGCCGGAACTGTGGTCCGGCATAGTATTTTAATTTTTTTTGGATATAATTTATTTTATTTTCATTCGATCCTTAGGTTGTGACATATATTGATCCAACAAATGCAAGACCGCTTGGTCGGGATACGTCGGAATACTATAAAATGCCTCCGGTATGTTACCAAAGTATACTTTTCACCTAGTATCTTGAACTTTACTAATGGATTTGTTGTAATGAACCTTATATTCTCCCATTGTTGTCCTTATGTAGGGAATAAAATTTCCAATGGAAGCAATTGCTTGGGCTAAAGAGACGGATCTTAAGCACATGTGTGTGTTGGTAAGGAATACCCAAGGTTCAAAGACTCGTTTTGAAAGGGTTATGAGGAATACCCAAGGCTAAAGAGAAAGGGTTATGTTTATCCAAAGAAGACCAATAGGGTATACAAGACTCGTACGAAAAAGGATAATTGCCCATTTAAGCTTGTATTCCATTTAAAAGACAATGTCAAGGAATGGGATTGTACGGTGTGGTTCGGTCGTCATAACCACCCGGATCCGGAAGATTTTGTTGGTCACTCCCTAGTTGCGAAGCTAAAACCTCATAAAATGGAGGATGTAAAGAGATTGACCAAAGCATGTTTAAAACCAAGACAAATTCTCAGAGGCTTCAAGGAAAAGGATCGGACGAACGTGTCTTCTCTAAGTACAATTTATAGCGCACAAGCAACTATTAGAAGGGTGGAATGGGAAGGGAGGAACGTTATGCAAGAATTTGAGAAGATTGTTTGGGATCACAACTACACGCGTATCATTAAAACAGGACCAGACAACAAGCCCCTTCAAATATTCATTTCGCATCCTTTGCTTTCAAAATTGGCTCATACATGTTGTGGTGTTCTTATGATGGATTGCACCTACAAGACAAACAAATACAACATGCCGTTGTTCAACATCGTGGGGCAAACATCGGACAAGGTATCATTCACATTGGCTTGGTGTTTAATGGAAAACGAGAAGGATTATAATTATATTTGGGCATTACGACAATTGAAATTATTGTTCCGGGAAAATCATCTTCCGAGGGTCATCATAACCGATCAAGATGACGTATTAATGAATGCAATATCCGACGTCTTCCCGGATGCACAAAATTTCCTATGTACATATCATATATGTCAAAATGTGATAAAATATTGTCATGCCTTGTTTGAACCCACTAAGGCGGATATTAAGAAGAGAATGATTGTTCAACTAGAGGAAGACGTTCGCACGAACAAACTATCACTCGAAGAAGAAGAAGATGAAAGAGGCAAGATCAAAGAGTGGGTGGACAAAGAACATGATGAAAATCATAAAAAGTGGTTGGAATTTTTAAGAGATTGGGAGAAAGTTTATTGGTCTCTTACTGAGGATATGTACGAAAAGATATTGGATAAGTTTATTGCCGATTGGAACGAAGTTTATCCCACTGCCGTCTCGTATTGTCGGAATCAATGGTTGGATAAGATCAAGGAAAAATTTGTGTGTGCATGGACAAACCGGTATAGACACTACGGTAATGAAGCAACTAGTATAGCGGAGTCCACTCATGGGAGATTTAAAGGTATCATCGAGTCTAACCAAGGAAACGTGGTTACGGTCATCGAGGCAATGAAGCAATACTTTAAGAGTGATATCGATAGGATAAAGCAGGCTTTTGAGAAAAGCTAAATGGAAAGGATGACTCCATTTCTTCAATATGGTAAGTTGCTCCAAGGAATAGAATTCAACGTCTCTCATTGGGCAATAAAACATATGATGATAGAAATGCAAAAGGAGATAAACTACGGAAAACCAGGTGATGTGTGTATTTGTCCCGACATGTCTTCATTGGGGCTTCCGTGTCGTCATATGCTTGTGAAGTATGAAGAAGTAATACCTATTGAGGTTATTGATCCATTTTGGAAGCAACTATCTTTCACCCCTCCCCCCTACGGAAGCTCCCGGACAATCACCATGAGATACTAACGAAGCAAAAGGAATTCTTCGAAGGTTACTCACGTGGAAACTCAGTTAGCCGTCAAGTCTTGTTGAGCCAACTAAGGCTAATTACTCTCCCATGGATCACACAAAGTGAAGAGCCAACAAAGAGAGATCCTCCCGGAAGACCACAAACCAAAACGGCAAGGAGAAAACAAAGGAAAGAATTAAAAGAAATGAGTCAACGTGAATGTGAACTCGCGGCAAGTAAGAAACGAGATCCAACCGCTTGTGAGATTTCAGAAGCAAGGTTCATGGAAGCACCGGTTGCAAACAAAAGGGGTAGGCCGAGAAAGGAATCGCTATCAAGTAAACAACAAACGACGGATTCCAAAGCCACACCCATAGTTGATACAGCAGAGGTAACAAAGAAAAGGGGTAGGCCGAAAAAGGTACCCACATCGATTGAACAAGAACAACAAGGTGAGCATTCCGAAGCCACACCCATAGTCGATGTAGCGGAGGTTCCAAAGAAAAGGGGTAGGCCGCCAAAGGTACCAACATCAAGCGACAAAGAACAACAAGGTGAGCATTACGAAGCCACACCCTTAGTCGATATAGCGGAGGTTCCAAAGAAAAGGGGTAGGCCGCGAAAGGTACCAACATCAAGTGACAAAAAACAACAAGGTGATGAGGCTACGGAGCCAAACAAAAAGGGAAGTCCAAATAAGGAACCTACATCAAGGTGAAAATTCCAAAGCCACACCAAAAATAAATGATAGCAAAGGTAAGCGACCTATATCTAGTCAACAACAACATGATGGTGACAACTCCGTAGGCACGACCAAAGTTGATGTAGTTTCGGTTCCAAAGCGAAGGGGTAGGCCAAGGAAGTACGGACTCCCATCACATACTGAAGACATTGGAAGTGTAGAGATTGCAGAGGATGGATTTGATATAATTAAGCTAAAAAAGGGTAATATGAAGATGTATAAGGATCCGAAAATAGGTAGGACCATTAGAAGTTACCATACCAAAATAGAGTCTTATGTAGATCAACTTCCTGAGGTTATTCGCGAGTATATTGTATATAAGGATGATGTCGATGGAGATGGAAATTGTGGCTATCATGATGTGACCGAACAATTAGGAATATTTGAGATGGCTGTTAGTAAAGGGATGACACCAGGACGATACGCTAGAAAGAGGATGGCCGAAAAACTTATGAAAAAGAAGAGATTTTATGAGAAAATACTTGGTAATTATGAAGGGTTTGATAATATGTATGCTCAAGTGTTAGGGCCCGAGCAGGAAATGAAGTTCCTTCCTACTCAATATTGGATGAGATGCCGCTTTGTGGGAATCTAGTGGCGGATACATTTAATTGTGTTGTTCATTATTTTACCCCCACCATACAAGCAACATTTACACCAAAGTGGCAAAAATGCGAAGGATCTCTTAAGAAGAGAAGAGTTGTTTTGGCGTTCGTGAACGGTAATCATTTCATTATTCTAAAACTCAAGGAAAATTGTCCATTGCCACCGGTTTGTGGGATGACGGAAAAAAAGGATATAAATCCCAATCTCTAGAAGGAATGGATGGCATTGTATGGGGAGAATCACCAACTTTGGGATGCATTGGCCTTATCAATAAAACCTCTCCAAGAGAAGATGCAACTTCATACGTGTGGAAGCGACGATGAGTAATTTGGATATATGTGGTTCACTAATAGGCAAAATTTTGTTTTTTTGGAAGTGTGAATTGTAAACATTAAATCATATTTTGATGCTAATGCCGGCATGATTATGTTTCAACATTACAACGCCGGAACATCTGTGCCGGCGTAGAACTTTACTTTTCAAACGGTGCCGGAAATTCAGAAAAATATCCAGAGAAATTAGTAAATGTGCCGGCATTGAAATTAAACTAAAAACAGTGTCGGTATTCTGACAAAAATATTTTGCACCTGGAAATTGCAGACTACCGGCATGGTAGCCAAAAAAACCTTCAATGCCGAAACTCTGTAATTTTTGTGATTTTGAAAATTCAGGATGCCGGCATTGATTTTACGATTTTCGATCATGTCAGTACTTAAGAAAAACTTAGAAATTTATGTGATCTTGGCACATTCAAACTCTGTAAAAGAGGTAATTTGACACTGGTTTATCAACATAATAAATCAAATAACAACACTAGATTGTATAAAAAAATAAACTCCAAAGTTAAGAGGTTCCAAACCGAAAACAAATCAAACATAAACCAAATCAAGCAAAGAGTTTAGCAAGACACACAAACAAACACATTGTTCAAGAAACACAAACAAACATAAACCAACACTAGATTGTTCAAGACCAAACTAATACTATAGAAGAAACACACGATCACTCGGTCCTTGGATTCTTGTGTACCCTCTTCTTCCTTTTGCCCCACAAGTATTTTGCCTATGGATCTTCAATTTTGTCTATCTTTTGTTCGACTTTCTCCATTTCTTTCTGGGTCAACACCTCTCCTTTCTTGTTCTTTTTCTTAAAGAACTTTGACAGATTTCCTATCCGCTGACGCTGTTGTCATATTTTTAAACATGTAATTAGTATGTACACTTATATAAGTTCATATATATATATTAAAAGAATAGGAAATGAACAAGAAGTACGTACCAACAATGTAAGGATCTTTTGTAGTCCGGGTACAGTAAGTTCAGCCGGAGTTGTGGAGGAACTTCTATGTTAGCCGGGCGTACAATATAAGGATGCGAGTACTTCCGATGACCTCTGAGAAAGGTTGGTTCGGTCTCATAACCGTTTTCCGCCAATTCCCAACCAACCCTATCCAACACAAGTTCTCGTTCTTCCCTTTCCCTCCAATGTGCAAGAATGGGATTTGGGTCGTAAACTACAAGGGTATGGTTCTCATTTGCTTGGCATTGATGAAAAGCATGAGAGAATTTATGATAAGATGTATCCGTAAGATCTTTCTGCTTGTACCCAAGTTGGCGCATTACACGACGAGGGTTGTGCATAACAAATCCTTTTGGATGAAATAACGGTACGTTGTAAAATGAAACATTGTCACGCCTTGCAAAGTGAACCCCTCTGGCATTCCTATATGGGTCAAACACAACATCTTGGGAAGCCACGGAGTCCAAAGCCAATCTCATTACGAATAACCGTTTCCTGTTATTGGGCTTCGGGGTAATGTTGAAGTAGTATTTCTGAGCTAGAGGCTCATGATGTTGATATTCATGTACAGTCTTCAATCCTTTATACCCTATGAACAATTTTGGGAAGTGTTCATAAGCCCGCACCTATGCCAATGAAATGTATAAGAAAAAAATATAATAACAAAATAATTGGAAACTAACAAAATTAATGACAATGATGACAAAATAACTAGTTCACTATACATGAATTAAAGTGAAAGAACCATTAAATTGACGGGCGTTCGCCTTAGAAGCTCTAAGCATTTCTGCCAAAAAATGTGCCAAGAAAACAGTGCCCCATGAATACTCATGGACCCTATTCAAGGGATCTAAGTATTGTAGATTGTTCATATTTACCATTAGTGTCAGGGAATATAACGGAGCCCAAGGTGAACAACAGATAAGAAGCAGCAATTTGCTGAACTTTTTCGGGATTCAATTCCTTGTCCTTCGTATTCCCAAACAATCGAACGAGATTGATGAATGTGATAGTCTTTGTCCGGGAATGGTCTGTCTTGTACATATTTTCCATAGTCGTTTCCTTTTCCCACCCAAACAACTTTTTAGTCAGCTCATAGATCTTGTCCCATTCTAGGTCCTTACAGTGATCTCCTTCCTTAACGTCTTTCCCAAGAACCTCTAGACCTAGTATTCTTTGGACATCTTCAGGGATTATGGTCATCTCGCCAAAAGGAAAATGCATGGTATTAGTTTCACCAAAAAACCTCTCCAAAAAGAAGTTCGTCGTGACGGAATCAGTGGCCACATAATTTTCTACCGCGGGATACAACCCAGATGCCTGACTATTGCTTGAACTTCGGGACACTCTAACTCCAAAGGACATATATCACTTGATTGATGGCGGCTAACACGGAAGGCTTTCTTGTGGTCCTATAAAAACACACCAAACTAAATTAAATTCATTTGATCACATATAAATAATATAATAACAAGATGCAAACGTCTTACATAAGTTTGATAGATCCAACGATCCCAAGAGTGCTTGTAGTCAAATAAGAGTTGCGGGTTTATCGGTTGACCCCACTGTTTGCCATCATCGCGGTATGGAATCATGTCATATCTTTTAGGAAAGTGGGCTGGGGGTTTCTTTTCCTTTTTCTTAGGGGCTTCATCTCCGACATCAGGTTGTCCTAAGCCACCTGCTTGTGAGGATGAGCCACCTACTCGGTCCGGTTTAGGAATTTTTTGCCACTCATCATCATCACTGCTTGTGTCCCTCGTACGCTCCCGAATGATGACCTTAGCACGATCCGGATCAAAACGACTACGTCGAGCCCGAGAAGACTTAGGTTTTACTTCTTCAACAGCTTTGCCCTTTCCTTTCTTCATTTGTGCTGCTCTAGACCTACGTCCCAATATGTAAACTGGGTTATAAACAGGAAGCCGGCATGTATATTAAACATATAATCAGTGCCGGCATATGTGCCAGTGATGTAATTTCAACTTTGTTGTAGTAAAAGGTTCGTTGAGACTTGTGAAAGCAATTGATTTTAGACTTATTTAAACTAAAAATAGAGAAAATTTAATTCCAAATTTGATTTCAAGATTGAAAATAACCAAGACACTAGATTCCACTATTACACATGAATGAATGTTGGTAAAAATTCCAAAACTCTAATTATCTTTTAAATCTCTTATTTTTTAATTCACAAATAATCAGGCATATTCTCAAACATTAATTGTATTCCCTAAGCATAGATTATCTAAACAAAGTATAACCTATCTAATTGAATCACAACTAATTAAGAAAATAATGCAAACAATTAAAATTCTACAAAGTAGTGATTGAGTGAATTATAAAATACAAATTAGAGAAAAATAGAATAGTTACCAATTATTCATGCATAAATAGCTTCCTCCGTGCCTTGGTTACGCGAGAATTAGCTCATCATCATGGAAACACGCTCAAAATTCATCTTTATTGCTCAAAAATGGTGTTCACAATAATGAAATGGGAGAAAAACAATAAAACCGGGTTTGTAACAGTTTTATTTGTTACAAACCCAATTGTTACAGGAAACGATAATAAATAACCGTCACAAGCACTGTTGAGGAACGACTGTCTTTGAGCGTCTTATGTTCTTCGTGAGTTCTTCACCAGTAGAAAAAATGTTCTTCCTGCAACTTTTATTTTCCGATTCTGTGATGCTCTAAACTTCTCCCAACTCTTCCTCCCTATCTCTTCTGTGACCTCTATCACCCTTTTTATACTCGACAGGGATTATCAAATCTCACAGTAAATGCCAATAATCCTCTCATAATTCTTTCATCAATACACGAGTTTTATTTCCTGATCTTTCTCTTTCACGCGGTAACTCGCAGTAGACACACTTCATCACGCTGTATATTGATCACAGACGGAGGTATACTTCTTGCAGATACATACAACTCCCTTAAATAGAACAGAATCAAAGACAAAATCTCGGGATTTTCTCTCTTCCCATGTTTTACGAGAATCATAGAAATCTTCTTTATTTTTCATCAATAACTGCATTACCAATCCTGTAACACGCTGGAAGGATGAAAACAAACAAATCCCATGAAATTCTCCCATAAAATCATGCTGGAAATCTTTCCAGAAATCTTCGAGTATTTCATATAAGTTTTCCCGCAATTTTTTTTTTCATTTTCAAACGAGGAAGGAGAGGGGTGTCTCCCTAACCAAACCGGGGGTGCGAATAGCAGGTGCCCAACTGAGGTGCCCCTTATCCAAACTGAGAGTCCCAATAACAAATATCCTCCAGGGGTGCTCCGCATAATTTTTCGAGCCGATTTTTCCAAAAATGTTTATTTCCCAAAAATACCTACAAACACATAAAACACCATAATAAGTACAAAAATGGGTACTAACAATATACACAATAGAGATGAAAACAGACACATAAATGCGTCTATCAGCCGGCGTACTAAATGATTAAAATTCAATGCCGGTTTTCTTGAATTTTATACAGAGAATTAACAAATTAAGGGAATGAAAACCGGTATAGTTAGTAAACATATCAACATTGCCGACAGCGATGCCGGCATGGTAAAATAGAGATATCCTATGCCGGAAGTAGGGTAATTTTGTACAGAGTTTTTAACAGAAGAAGCAAATAAAGTCGGCATGGCATTGATTAAATATACAAAACCGACACAGAAAACCGGCATAGTATGCAATTAAATGTATATGCCGGCAGTTTCATGCAATAAAAGAGAGATACAAGACATATAATCCGGCATGGTTTTCAAATTGAATTCTACCGCGAAACAAACATAATTTCAATTGACTAAATTACAATTTCAAAATTTTCTTTTAGTGTTTTCTCGAAAGACTAATCAAGCAAGTTTCAATTTGTGTTTTCTAGTATGGGATAAACCCTAAAAATACTTCAATTCAACATAGACATCACTTACCGCATCAAATTTGTTATTTCCTCCTCACCAACAGACTCTTCAGGCACTTGTTGCGCTTTTGATTTCGATTTACCACCATCATCAACAGAGTCTTCAGGATTGGGTTTGGGTTTGGGTTTGCGACGACCCATTGTCTTTGGTATAGAAGATGAAACAAAAAGGGAGATTGAATACAAAGAGAGATTAAATACTTTCCTTTCTATAACCATCACTTAAATAGAAATAAGGAGTCTGTAACCGAAGCATAAATGGTATTAAGGAATTTGTAACCGTCACATAAGTGGGATAAAGGAGTTTGTAACCGTCACATAAGTGGAATTAAGGAGTTTGTAACTGCCACATAACTTGAGTTTGTAACCGTCAGAATGCCGACATGGTAAGATGGCACAATACAATGCCGGCATTCTGACAATAAGTTCAAATTGAGTCCAGGATACCTGCATTGTATGTTTATCACCATCAACGCCGGCAACTATGCCGGAATTGTCCTTGGTTATTATTCGATGCCGGCATTCTGACGATGAGTTTAAATTGAGTCCAAAGGTTTAAGAAAGCAAACTGACCCAAACTGGCCTTTATATTAATCTTAAGGAAATAAACTTAAAAACATTAACCACTTAAACAACGTTACACATAAAATGAAAGATCTCAAGCTAATTGCAACTAACATCATTTCTTGGAACGAGATTCAATAAACAAAGCAGCTTCGAAATGCCTAAAAGGCTCTTTTCTCCACTTGGTATATGCGTCCTGAGCTTGATACCTATTCCCTCTATATATTGCGAGAAACTTGTTGTATTTGCGACATAATTTTATGAGGGCAGTTGTTCGATTTGCTACAAACTCATTCCCGTAATCCATTTTGCGTTTCTTGCACTTACCGTCATCAAACTTCGGCATATAAGGACCACTGCTAACAAGACCCCAAAAAAGATCCAAAGGGCGGTGATCTTTCGGGAAATCCGATTTTATGTAGAAATTTTTAATCCATTCAGTTTCTTCCTCAACATCCGCTTCTATCTTCGCTTGTTTTACACGTTCGTATATTTCCTTGGTTTCTTTGCTATATTTTGCTACTTTTGCTGCCTCTTTTTTTTTTTCTCTTTTCCTTTTGAGTATCTCTTCTTCCATTGCGGAAATTGACTTGGTGGTTTCTTCCTTCCTTCTAAGTTTTTCTTGTATAATGGCAATTGAGTTGGTGGTGGATGATAATTGATTTCCTATTGGAGTGGATAGTTTGTTCTTCTTAAGTTTTTCTTTTTCCATGGAAATGATGAAATCGGTAGTTGTTGATGGATTCGACATTGGAGATATGTGTTGGAGCTTACTTTTTTTTTTTAAGAGATACCAAGAGCAATGGGTGTATCCATTCCTTTAAATAGATGAGTACACAACGGCTCTTTTTCCACTTTATTATACAGGCATTTTCAGTAACTAAACTCTATGCCGGCAGTTCCCTTTACTGGTTTATGGTTTTAAAAAATAGCCGTTGGGCATTGAATGTTAAATCCCGGCACTAAACTATGGTCAAATTGATTGCCGGCAACAGATGCCGGCATGGAGGCGTATTAAAAAGCAATGCCGGAATAAGGTTTATTGTCCACAGAAACCATAAAATTTTGACACTATATCCCGGCATAGACTTATATATAAAATCTACGTCGGCATTGTAACGGCATTGAATTATGTTAACATAGTATGACGGAACTATAATTTATTTCAAATGTAATCCTTGTCGCAGGAAGCACGGATGCACTTAGCACGTGCATCAAGCCTTTAAACCACTTGGTTACCTAAGTGGATGAGTTATAGTTTCGTGAGGGTTTACATAGAAATCTACCCACAAAACCTTACCAAAAACTACCCTAAAAACCTAACCATAAACCACTAAACCTATCAATCTTCTTAAGAAGAATCCATCTCCGATTCACCCAGCTGGTGGTACTCCGTGACTTTGGTTACCATGTGGTTCACGTTTTCATCAAACATGAATGCTTCCCCCTTTTCCTATAAGTAACGCGCTTTCACGGCTTCATGCTACAAAAACAACACACAAACTTATTTTGTTACATAAAAATTGAAAAGAGTGGATTGTGTCGAATAATCATAAAGATACTTACGAGTTGTTGAGTGGACAATCTATTGTGGGTAGCGTGCTCGATCTGGTGTTTGATTTTTAAATACTCAACCACCGCATCTAGGATGATGTCGTGAAATTGCTCGATTTGTTGAGCAGTTCTTCCTTTCGGCATACCATGCTTTGGTGATTGCTAAATCTTCCTTGGAGTCAAACGATGCCATTTGTTGTATGTGGGAGAAGGTTCTATACTAAGCTATTTATACATGACTATTCTAGGGTTTAGGCTTTCATAAGTTAAGAGTCTCAAGGATATACATATGAACACACGAGTTTTGGGAAATTGGGTCCAAGTATTAGCTCTCTTTATATAGAGAAAAACCTCAACGGCTAGTTTTTTTTAAATCACATGTGTCGGCATTGTCGGTAATATGAACTGAGACGCAGGCACCAGTTTCCGGTATAGATTACCATTAAACGTCCATGCCGGTATCTGATTTTTTTACACAGATTGGGCAAAATATGCAGTTGATACCGGCATCGTTTCAACAACAGCGTACAACGCCGGCACACTTTACAGGTAGTGATTATGTTTCTGTGACCATGCCGGTACTTGTGAATTAAAAAAAAATGGCTATTTTTTTATTTAAATAAGACTGTTAGAGCTTCATTCTATATAATTGGGGGGGGGGGCCCATTCCTTTGGAAAAATTTACACAAAGCACCCACCAAATAAGAAAAATCCTTCTCTCAAGAAATCAAGCCTAAAAAAATAGATCAAGCAAGCACGGTTCAAGCTTCACAAGCGATGGGAGATTAATCAACAAGCTCTGTGTGCAAAACACCATCAAGCTCTACCTGCAAAGTAAGTAGATTCAACATTACTAACGATGGATTGGATAGTTAAAATCTTCTCTACTATGACGTATCACTAATATAATCTTCTCTTACAGAGTCATCATTGCAGCTGTCAAATTTGCAAGTCACCTTCTCATCTGGCCATGGAATGTCCGTTTATTTATTTGAAGTGTAGATACTGTGATGGGACACTGATACACGCATTTATGTGTCTATTTTCATCTCTATTGTGTATATTGTTAGTACCCATTTTTGTACTTATTTTGGTATTTTATCTCTTTGTAGGTGTTTTTGGAGAAATAAGATTTTGCGGCGAAATTGGCTCGAAAAGTTGATAAATGCAACTCAAGGGACGGGTGTTATGCGGACTCCAGCAACGGATAAGGGGTAACCTTTCCCCTTCACGTTCAAATTCTGAATTTGGGCGGGAAAATATAAACACATTCCTGGCAGTTTTGGTGATCGTGATTTGGAGGAGTTTGAGGTCGACTAAACCTCTTATTTTCATAGGGTAGACTCCTTATGGGTCTAGGAATCTAACATGGGTGTTGAAATCGATTAAACTGGGCTCAATCGACGGATTTTTATCTCAACAGCAAAATATGGAAAGTCACGTGTGTGACCGATTTTAGGAAATTTTAGAGAGATTAAAGTGCTATAAACCTTCCCAAAGATTGGTATCTATCTAAGGAAGAGTTTATAATCAAAAGGAAAGCTCAGAAACACGTAGAAATTCGAAAACAAGAAATTTCCGCAACTTTGCCGTGAAGAGAAAGGAAGAGATTTTGGAAAATTTTGGAGAGATTTAATCGCTCTTTTTGATATAAATAGATTGGTTGGGTCATATAGAAGGGGTGTCGAAAGTTAGGGAAAGTGTAGAACACGACAAAGCCGAGAAATCAAAGGTGCAGGAAACCGGGTTCTGCTGCTGCTGCTGAAGAACATGAAGAACATTGACCCACACAGAACCGTCGCAAAGAAGTATCGTTCTTCAACAGCAGAACACAATTATCGTTTATAAACAACACTTCAATTGTAACGGTGACTTCTGTAACGACTATAAAGCGTTGCAGATTCACTGTATTATTATTTCTCTTCAATAAAAACATATTTTGAGCCATGATTTATTCTTTTGAGCGTGTTTTAACCATGAAGAGCTAAACCCCAACACTGGGATGATGGAGGAAGACGAATATCATACTTTGGGTAATTTTATTAATTCTTTTTAAGACTTTTGCATTAATTTTAATTGAAATTATGATTTGAATTAATTGGTTGTCATTTAATTTGATGATGTATGCTTAGCGTAGGTGTTTTGATACATCATGCTTAGGATTTGCAATCAATGTTTTGAGAATCTACCTTGGAAAAAATAGAGTCCGTGTTTTTCTTGAGCTAAAATTGTCAAAGAATTAATAATTGAACCTTATGTTTTGAATTCGGTGGAATCCTGAATCCCAGTAACTCTCGCACCCTTTGTAATATTTTTGTATATATTTTTATTAAATTTACAAACTCGAATCTTCACAAGTCTTAGAGTTCGAATCCTATTTACCATTACTACAACAACTTTAAAATCACATCAGACACGCCGGTTTTGGATTGGAAAAACTGATGATGCTGATAATGAAAGAATGTTTCTAAGGTGTTTGAATCACCCAAAGTGCGAAGAGTTTCAATGGTTTGACAAAGCTGTTGCACTGACATAAGCAAGAGAAAACCACTAGGGTCAATGCAAGCCTATTGATGGGTGTTATATGAAGGGAAAGGAAAGGAATATGTTGAAAGAGAAGATGAACCAATGAAGATGGTCCTTTACACCGAGATTCAAGACGATGTCTTCGAAGATATTCGTGAAAGGCTCAAAGGTTCCGCAATTGTTGAAAAGGGATGAAAATAGATTATGAGATCATCTTCAACCAAAATTACTCCATTCCATGATTTTTAGTATGTTTTAATTTAAAGTTTCAAATCTAATGTAATATATTACTTAGGAATGAAATAAAAGAGCATTCGGAACGGATTTATTATCAATACCGGCATTGAAGTTTATTCCAAAACAATGCCGGTTTTCTGGAAAAACTATCCAAGTGTAAGAAAATCAGAGTTCCGGCCTAGATTCAATAAATATTTAAATGTCGGTAGTGTCCAAATTCTATTCAGGAACTTGGACCCTTTCAACCAACTTTTCCGGTATGGTTTTAGAAATAACATTCAATGCCGGTACTAGTGGCGGCATGGAATTAAAATTACTTTTACACGCCAGAAACAGTCCCGGCGCTGTAGAACCTAAACGTTTCAATGCCGGCATCTCTGGTGTAAAGAAAACTTACAAAGAAAACATTTAACCAGAAATCTAAACATGTTCAACATAAACCAAACAACTGGATTGTTCTTAAATGTTCTTAATCCAGGTATCATAAACCAAAAGTAAACCAAATAACTAAAGAGTTAATCATGAGGTACAAACAAAAACAAGTTCAGAATTATTCAAAACATAACAACCACCATCCAAATGAAGAAACACAACTAAAGAGTTAATCACTTGGTCCTTTGCTTCTTGTGGACCGCCACCTTCCTCGTTTCCCCGAACAAAGCTTTTGCACTTGGGTCTTCAATTTTATAAAGATTTTCCTCGACTTCCTTCATTTCTTCAAGGCATAGCACCTCTCCTTTCTCGTACTTGCAACCAAACATCTTCTTCAACTTGCCAAGCCGACGCCGCTAGTTCCATACATCCAACACATAATTAGTATATATATGCTAATATAAGATTATGTGTACATTAAACGACTAAGAATTTAACAATACTTACTAGCAATCCAACAGTCTTATTAAGTTGGGCCATCGTAGGTGGTGCCTCTGTAGGAGTTGGAGCGGGAGGGTTTTCATGGGGTGGAACTTTGACGTTGTCCGGGCACACGACAAATGGATGTGACCCTTCTAGGTAATAATACATGTAATTCTCCGAGGCTTCATCACCGTTTTCTGCAAGCTCCCAGTTACTGATATCTACCAAACGACGTGATTCCCTATCCCTCCAATGTGTTGGTTCTTGAATTGGATCATACTCTACTTTCAACTTCAGCTTAGTTGAAAATCTCTGAGAACGGTCAACTTCGTACCTTTCAAGAGAGGCTGTGTCTGGATAAGGTAATTGCTTATATCCAAGTTGCCGCATGACACGTCGGGGATCAGCCATAATGTATCCCTTTGGGTGGAACAAGGGTCCATTGTAAAATGCAAAGTTATTAAACCTCACAATTTTGTGGTTCTCTCTAGCCTCCTTATAAAGGTCAAACACAACCTCTTTGGTAGTCATCGCGTCCAAAGCCAATCTCATATCTATAAGTCGACGATTGTTACCTGGCTTCGGAATATTGTTGAACTCGTATCCCGTAGCTCTAGGCGCCTCTGGTTCGGAAAGGTTATTGATATTCAAGAAGGGGTAGTCCTTGAACAATGTTGAGAAGTGTTCATAAGCCCACACCTATACCAATGTGGAATGATACATATAAGAAGCAGTAAATTTTGTTTCTAAGTTCATAATAAGGGTACATGTGAACAATATACATAAGAACATAAGTTTAAAAACAAAATTACCTGGAAAAGAGTGAAATTCCTGACAAATTGGTTTGTAACAGCCTTGGAGGCCATTCTCATCTCCGCCATCAAATGTGCCATTACCACGGTGCCCCGAGAATAGTTACACACCTCCTCCAAAGGATCCAAGTATTGAAGGAGGCTTAACCATGAAGAGCTAAACCCCAACACTGGGATGACGGGGGAAGACGAATATCATACTTGGGGTAATTTTATTAATTCTTTTTAAGACTTTTGCATTAATTTTAATTGAAATTATGATTTGAATTAATTGGTTGTCATTTAATTTGATGATGTATGCTTAGCTTAGGTGTTTTGATACATCATGCTTAGGATTTACAATCAATGTTTTTAGAATCTACCTTGGCAAAAATAGAGTCCATGTTTTTCTTGAGCTAAAATTGTCAAAGAATTAATAATTGAACCTTATGTTTTGAATTCGGTGGAATCCTGAATCCCAGTAACTCTCGCACCGTTTGTAATATTTTTGAATATATTTTTATTAAATTTAAAAACTCGAATCTTCACAAGTCTTAGAGTTCGAATCCTATTTACCATTACTACAACAACTTTAAAATCATATCAATTTTTGGCGCCGCCGACGCGGATTTGTTTTTAGATTTAGTGTTTTTATATTTTTATTCTTTTGTTCTTTTTTACGTTTCTTAGGTATTTGTCTTTTTGTTGAAGGTTTTGAATCAAAGAGGAATTGGAGGCGAAAGACCTGGGGGATAAAAAGCTAGAAAAAGCGAAAAGAACGGAGAAAAGACGAAGATATTTTAAATTTTTTTATTTTTAGAAATTGTAAATAGGACTTTATTTTTGTAAATTTTTATTTTTGAACCTTTTTATTTTTATTTATTTTTATTTTTGGACTTTTTGGACATTTTGGGACTTTTGGACATTATTTTTAAACCCTACGGAAGGGTACCATTAAATATAAACTGTTTGCAGGGAAGGACGACGGTTACAATACTGTCTCGGCCCCTCGGGTTCGCACACTGACATAGGAGTTGGTGGCCCGAGTCGACTTCAGCGGTTCTTCGCCCATCTGGTACGGGAGGTAAGCTTCTAAACACCCGCGAATCAACTGTCAGCGGGTTTACTGTCTTCCTTAAGGTGCATATATGCTGAGGAATTGAATACGGACATTTATTTTCCTAGTAAAGGGCAAGGCCTGGCCATATAAGATAAGAGTTCGGATTTCATCACCGTTCTCTTCTTGCCCACTTTAGGAAAACGATACCAAACGCGATCCAAAGCCTAAAATCTTGATTAGAACGAGACCGATAAGGTAACGAGCTTGTAGGAAAGTCGTTTGAAAGGACTGTATTGGGTATCTTGTTAGCCTAACTCAAAGTTCAGGAAGATTACTGTAATTCGATTAGAGCCGCCTTGTAACCCAGGAAAGCGTTGCCAAAGAGGTGGGGGTATCAAAGCTCCTATGATCTTCCCCTACTTTTCTTCGACTTACTTTATTCGGATCGTTCTAGAGAGGTTTGCTAAAACTATACCTAGTTGCCTCTTGGAAGGATAGAAGATGGTCTAGAAACAATCTAAGGGAGCCATCATGCTTGTTATTTGCTAGATTTTATAGGTTTGATTTGGTAGAGTCAACCTTGTTTGTAATTGTGTAGAATTACCTTGCAATTAAGAATGTCGAACTGGTATGATAGAAGCCAATACAATGAATATCCGATTGAGTTTCAAAATGGACATTATTCACACTACGACCATAGTGTAAATAGTGGTTGGGAACACCAACCCTTTGAAGGTTATGGTTCATACCATGGTGAGCCCAATTACTATCCACACACACATACCGGTCATACGAGCAAGAAAATAAGGATTATTATAGTGCTAGTACCTCGTCTTTGGACAATACAATCAAACTGTTGAAAACTAGTCCTTATTATGATCCTTATGTTCCTATTTATGATCCTTCCGTATCTTTAGAAGAGTCTCTTAAGCAGTTAACTGAGCAAACAAATAGGTTTATGTTGGAAATGAATAGACAAACTGCACCATTGAGAAAACTTTCTATAGAGGAATCCCTCAAGCTGATGGCTGAGACAAACGAAAGACTTGCTCGAAATAATCTTAATTTCCAATACAGTGTTTCCAATAATACCCTTGAAAATAATGATAGTTATTTGCATAATCAATATGATGAGGCTAGAATTGGTAACACTACATGTTTAGATGAGGTTCTACCATTTCCATGCTATTATAATGACGATTATGATGAGGATAGTGTTGTTGAAGAATCTGAAATATGTAGGCATAGTGATCAGGAATTTGTTACTCCAATTGAGCTTTATAATGATAATGTTATTTCTAGTTCAAATCCAAATAATTTTAATAATTATTCACCTATTCAAAAGGACGAGGATTTGTCTAGAGATATCCCCGTTTTAGACGATGTGGTATTTCCTTTTGATTACGAAGCCAATAATGGTTTAGAGGAACGAGTTTATTCTGAAAATACTGTTTTATTGTCTAGTGATTTAGGAACAATAGTCTTAAACAAAGAAAATGAACTCGTAGAGATGAGTGAGGATGAACTTGACTTAGAAGAATCAATTGCCTATTTTTAGGAATCTGATGACCTAGAAATTTGGGAGATTGTGACTAGTCTAACTAGAGACACTGAAAACTCTAAGTTTGGGGGTGATTATCATTCTCCATGTGCTTTAACTCTTAGAAAGGTCCCTCACTTGGGACTTGACATATGTGCCTCAACCGTTTTAACAGATTATCTTCATACACGTTTTCCTGAACCTAGTGATGTCCATAAGGAAGTTCAGTTGTTAGAAACCCATCCTCTGGTTGATGTGGTTTACCCAGGCTATGATACCCCGATCGACTTTGTTTTCCCACCAAATATTTTTCTTCCAAAAGTGGGAACATATGATTTTCAAATGTGTCAATTATTAAGTTTTGAGACTATGCCTAAGTACTTTAGGTTAATAACATCGACACATTTGCTTAAGAATGACCACTACTCTCATTGTGGTCAATTATGTAAGTCAAACCTGATTGACTTAGAGGATCCTCAATTATTTAGGTTATTATTATGTGCTTCTAAGTTCTTATTTGAGTTTCTACAGACTCTAGGACCTAATAATTTGGATCTCACTTATGAGGGAATGCATCCAATGAAAATATTTTATTTAGACCCTTTCATAGAGCCTGAACCTGAACCACAATTAGATATAGATATTCGAATCAGGAAACTAGGCAAGGGTTTGCTCGGTTTGTTCATTTTCTTGGCATGTTGCAGATTCCTTTTACTTGTGATAGCTCTATTTGGTTTTGAAGACCCACAGTTTTTCCGACTGTTACTATATGATTCGAGGTGACTAATCCTTTCTTAGTCTGGATAAAGACTTTAAACTTAGCACTTCTTTGGAGGTAACCCATTCTCATGCAACACGGTAATATCTTTCCTTAACTCTTTTGCTTCAAATGGTAACAGTTTCTCCTTGTTCATGCTTTTAATTTTATCTTTAGAACATTGAGGACAATGTTAGATTTAAGTTTGGGGGTATGGGAGAAACTTTTTAGTTGCATTATAAACTCCAGAGCCTAGAAATTTATGCCTATTAAGGATGGCACTAACCAATCTAAGTGGATGGAAGCATTTTGGTTTTAGGAGTTGATGAACCAATCTGAGTGGATGGAAACATCTATATAGAGTCTATTCATAAAAGCACGGAGCTCAGGTATTAGAAATAACATGATAGTTTCACCGTATCTCGGAATCATCTTATTACTTCTTCTTCTTCTTTTTTGCAATTTTTTTTGTTGATGTCTGCTGGGTTGAAATAGAGTGATTAAGTTACTAAAAAAAAAAAAGACCAGACCAATTAGACCAATCGGAATAAATATTAACACTTGGATAGCAATATGTGTGTGTTCTCCCTGTCTCCGTCGCCTAAACAAGCGTGGAACGCAGGATCCAGTGGAATTACCATGTAATCTGCTGACAAGAAGCATGCGCTTGGATCCAAAAGATCTAATCATGTCGTTAAAATAAAAATAAAATAATAAATAAAGGTTTATTATAAAGTCGACCACGGGTTCCCTTGTATATGCCAGCTGAGTTGATGTAGATTTAGGATTGTCGACCATTGGTTCCCTTGTATATGCCAGTTGTGTTGATATTAGTCCAGACCAGTATCTCAATCCACTAGGTCATAGGTTCATCTTGGCATTGAAGTCCATTCGCAACCATCTATTTCTATATCCATCTTCTTAACCTATTCATGTGATTTGTTTGATTCCGGATATTGATGTCCATAGTGCGACTATCTGAGTAGAGCTCTGTCACTTATATATGAATTTTAGTATGCTTGAGTGCAAACTCGTATACAGCAATTGGAATTTCGCATCAGGGTACTTCCTCCCGTAATCAATAAGTATGCCAACCAAGGAGGTTCTTTAGTGCATTCCAAGGTTCTGCGTAGATAGCTAGGGTCTGGAGTAAAGGTTTTGTGGGTATATCTCTAGTAAACCCTCCCGAGACTATAACTCGGCCACTAGGGCCACCTAGGGGTTTAAAGGCTTGTTGCACATGCTAAGTGCAATCCACGATGCCTGCGACAGTGAGTTAGGATTTTATTTTGTAGTTTTGATTTGCTCGGGACTAGCAAATAATAAGTTTGGGGATATTTGATAGACGCATTTATGTGTCTATTTTCATCTCTATTGTGTATATTGTTAGTACCCATTTTTGTACTTATTTTGGTATTCTATATCTTTGTAGGTGTTTTTGGAGAAATAAGCTTTTGCGGCGAAATTGGCTCGAAAAATTGATGAATGCAACCCAAGGGACGAGTGTTATGCGGACTCCAGCAACGGATAAGGGGTAACCTTTCCCCTTCACGTTCAAATTCTGAATTTGGGCGGGAAAATATAAACACATTCCTGGCAGTTTTGGTGATCGTGATTTGGAGGAGTTTGAGGTCGACAAAACCTCTTATTTTCATAGGGTAGACTCCTTATGGGTCTAGGAATCTAACATGGGTGTTTAAATCGATTAAACTGGGCTCAATCGACGGATTTTTATCTCAACATAAAAATATGGAAAGTCACGTGTGTGGCCGATTTTAGGAAATTTTAGAGAGATTAAAGTGCTATAAACCTTCCCAAAGATTGGTATCTATCTAAGGAAGAGTTTAGAATCAAAAGGAAAGCTCAGAAACGCGTAGAAATTCTAAAACAAGAAATTGCCGCAACTTTGCCGTGAAGAGAAAGGAAGAGATTTTGGAGAGATTTAATCGCTCTTTTTGATATAAATAGATTGGTTGGGTCATATAGAAGGGGTGTCGAAAGTTAGGGAAAGTGTAGAACACGACAGAGCCGAGAAATCAAAGGTGCAGGAAACCGGGTTCTGCTGCTACTGCTGAAGAACACGAAGAACATTGACCCACACAGAACCGTCGCAAAGAAGTATCGTTCTTCAACAGCAGAACACAATTATCGTTTATAAACAACACTTCAATTGTAACGGTGACTTCTGTAACGACTATAAAGCGTTGCAGATTCGCTGTATTATTATTTCTCTTCAATAAAAACATCTTTTGAGCCATGATTTATTCTTTTGAGCGTGTTTTAACCATGAAGAGCTAAACCCCAACACTGGGATGACGGAGGAAGACGGATATCATACTTTGGGTAATTTTATTAATTATTTTTAAGACTTTTGCATTAATTTTAATTGAAATTATGATTTGAATTAATTGGTTGTTATTTAATTTGATGATGTATGCTTAGCGTAGGTGTTTTGATACATCATGCTTAGGATTTGCAATCAATGTTTTGAGAATCTACCTTGGCAAAAATAGAGTCCGTGTTTTTCTTGAGCTAAAATTGTCAAAGAATTAATAATTGAACCTTATGTTTTGAATTCGGTTGAATCCTGAATCCCAGTAACTCTCGCACCCTTTGTAATATTTTTGTATATATTTTTATTAAATTGAAAAACTCGAATCTTCACAAGTCTTAGAGTTCGAATCCTATTTACCATTACTACAACAACTTTAAAATCACATCAGACACGCCGGTTTTGGATTGGAAAAACTGATGATGCTGATAATGAAAGAATGTTTCTAAGGTGTTTGAATCACCCAAAGTGCGAAGAGTTTCAATATTTTGACAAAGCTGTTGCACTGACAGAAGCAAGAGAAAACCACAAGGGTCAATGCAAGCCTATTGATGGGTGTTATATGAAGGGAAAGGAATATGTTGAAAGAGAAGATGAACCAATGAAGATGGTCCTTTACACCGAGATTCCAGACGATGTCTTCGAAGATATTCGCGAAAGGCTCAAAGGTTCCGCAATTGTTGAAAAGGGATGAAAATAGATTATGAGATCATCTTCAACCAAAATTACTCAATTCCATGATTTTTAGTTTGTTTTAATTTAAAGTTTCAAATCTAATGTAACATATTACTTAGGAATGAAATAAAAGAGCATTCAGAACGGATTTATTATCAATACCGGCATTGAAGTTTATTCCAAACCAATGCCGGTTTTCTGGAAAAACTATCCAAGTGTAAGAAAATCAGAGTTCTGGCCTAGATTCAATAAATATTTAAATGTCGGTAGTGTCCAAATTCTATTCAGGAACTTGGACCCTTTCAACCAACTTTTCCGGTATGGTTTTAGAAATAACATTCAATGCCGGTACTAGTGGCGGCATGGAATTAAAATTACTTTTACACTCCATAAACAGTCCCGGCGCTGTAGAACCTAAACGTTTCAATGCCGGCATCTCTGGTGTAAAGAAAACTTACAAAGAAAACATTTAACCAGAAATCTAAACATGTTCAACATAAACCAAACAACTGGATTGTGCTTAAATGTTCTTAATCCAGGTATCATAAACCAAAAGTAAACCAAATAACTAAAGAGTTAATCATGAGGTACAAACAAAAACAAGTTCAGAATTATTCAAAACGTAACAACCACCATCCAAATGAAGAAACACAACTAAAGAGTTAATCACTTGGTCCTTTGCTTCTTGTGGACCGCCACCTTCCTCATTTCCCCGAACAAAGCTTTTGCACTTGGGTCTTCAATTTTATCAAGATTTTCCTCGACTTCCTTCATTTCTTCAAGGGATAGCACCTCTCCTTTCTCGTACTTTCAACCAAACATCTTCTTCAACTTGCCAAGCCGACGCCGCTAGTTCCATACATCCAACACATAATTAGTATATATATGCTAATATAAGATTATGTGTACATTAAATGACTAAGCAATTAACAATACTTACTAGCAATCCAACAGTCTTATTAAGTTGGGCCATCGTAGGTGGTGCCTCTGTAGGAGTTGGAGCGGGAGGGTTTTCATGGGGTGGAACTTTGACGTTGTCCGGGAACACGACAAATGGATGTGACCCTTCTAGGTAATAATACATGTAATTCTCCGAGGCTTCATCACCGTTTTCTGCAAGCTCCCAGTTACTGATATCTACCAAAGACGTGATTCCCTATCCCTCCAATGTGTTGGTTCTAGAATTGGATCATACTCTACCTTCAACTTCAGCTTAGTTGAAAATCTCTGAGAACGGTCAACTTCGTACCTTTCAAGAGAGGCTGTGTCTGGATAAGGTAATTGCTTATATCCAAGTTGCCGCATGACACGTCGGGGATCAGCCATAATGTATCCCTTTGGGTGGAACAAGGGTCCATTGTAAAATGCAAAGTTATTAAACCTCACAATTTTGTGGTTCTCTCTAGCCTCCTTGTAAGGGTCGAACACAACCTCTTTGGTAATTGCTTATATCTGGCTTCGGAATATTATTGAACTCGTATCCCGTAGCTCTAGGCGCCTCTGGTTCGGAAAGGTTATTGATATTCAAGAAGGGGTAGTCCTTGAACAATGTTGGGAAGTGTTCATAAGCCCACACCTATACCAATGTGGAATGATACATATAAGAAGCAGTAAATTTTGTTTCTAAGTTCATAATAAGGGTACATGTGAACAATATACATAAGAACATAAGTTTAAAAACAAAATTACCTGGAAAAGAGTGAAATTCCTGACAAATTGGTTTGTAACAGCCTTGGAGGCCCTTCTCATCTCCGCCATCAAATGTGCCATTACCACGGTGCCCCAAAAATAGTTACACACCTCTTCCAAAGGATCCAAGTATTGAAGGAGGTTTACACTAACCCTGTTGCCACTAGAGTCAGGGAATACCTTAGTGCCCAAGATGAATAAAAGGTACGCAGCGGCTGTATAACGAATTTGTGCAGGGTCCCATCCATCCTTCAAACTTCTTTTCTTCGTTTTTTCAAACTTCTCCTTAAGCAACTTCAGCTTGATGGTCTTTGTCTTACTATTCTTAGATACATAAAAGCTTTCCACAGAAGTTTTGTAGTCCCAACCCAACAGCTTGTTAGTCCGAGCGTGCAACTTCGACCATTCTAGGTACGGACAGTTATCTCCTTCTACAATTGATTTGCCGATAACATTCAAGCCTAGAATGTTCTGAGCATCATCAGGGATAAAGGTCATCTCTTTAAACGGGAAGTGTATGGTATCAGTTTCACCATGATACCTTTCGACGAAGCAATTAACTATGACAGAATCACACTTCACATAATTTTCAACCAAAAAATATATACCAGACTCCCTTACTAATGTTTCGACCTCTTCACATTCCTCAGACAAATCCCAATGAGATTAGGTTTGGTTTCGGCAAACACGCACACCCTTCTTATGATCCTACAATTTGGAGATAATACGATAAAGAGATTTTACATAAATAAAAAACAAAACATATGCACAAGATAAAAAATTATTACAAAGGTTTGATAGATAGTACGAGCCCACGTGTCCTTGTAGCCAAATAACATTCTCGGATCGTCAGCTTCACCCCAAATTCTACCACGATCAAGGTCAGGTATCATGTCATTAGTATGAGGAAGGTGCGAACCTTTAACTTTTACTTTTCCTTTGCCTTTGCCTTGTGTTGTTTTTTGACTTGGCCCACCATCTTCCTCTAAAACTTGGCTTTGGATTGCTAATTGACTTGGTTAAACCTCATTATCTTCCTCCTCACTTTCCTCTTCATCTTGCTCATCATCTGGCTCATTGTGCTCAACTGTTCCAGTAGGTTCACAGATTACAAGTCGACTACGGTCACCACTCTCCCATTTTTTCCCTCTTGTAGAGCCTGCCCCCAAACGCTTGTCGTGACCTTGATCTCTCCCTCGAGGAGGCAGAGACTGAGGAGTACCAAGACCGTCCTTTCTTTTCTTAATGCCAGCATCTTTAGTTTTTCCTTTGTTAGCTTCCTTGGCTCTAGCCCTATATCAAAAGACACACTAAATGGATATAAAACAACTCATTTTCATAATTGATGCCGGCATAGATATACCAAAAAACGGTATAGAATTATCAGTACCGACATTGATTCAGGAAATATTTACAATGCCGGGACCAAAAAACGGCATTGGCATTTAACAAAACCACTGTGCCGGGACAAGGTACCGGAAATGTCAAATTATTGTACACAATGTCGGTAGTATTAGGTAATTCCTAGGAAGTTTCTGTGTACAAATTAAGCACTACAGGCAAAAACGTAAGAATTCATATCCATGCTGTAACAAAGTACCGACATCGTATTCAACCTACATTCTATGTCGGTATTGATAACAAATTCCTAAGGTTTTCCTGTGTACTTAAGGTGGTCTGCCGGCATACAAGAATAAATTTAAATCAATGCCGTGACTTACTACCGGCTTTGAATTCAACCTAAAATCAATGCCGGGACAAAACATTCAGTTTCAGGTGTTTCAGTAACTCAATACCGGCATAGCATTCATACTAAAATCAATGCCGTAACTATCTACCGGCATTTCCTTCAACCTAAATTTCATGCCGTTACTTGGTACCGGCATTGTATTCATACAAATGTCAATGCCGGAACTCACAGAAACTCAACTGTTTGAGTTAGGGTTCGCGATTCTAAGCTAAACCCACTGCTGTAAATCGATTCAAACACTTATAAACTAGTTCAAAATCACTTACCTTCTCACATAAGCCATGTTTACGATAGGTTGATTGTCCGAGTTCTCCTCTTCTTCTTTTTCTTCTTCGACAATCCGATTGATTCTTTCTTGTTGTTTTTGTTAAATAATCGATTTTGAATTCGATTGGGATTTTGATTTCTTTCGAGGAGGCATGATTATAGATACATTGGGGTAATCGACGAAGATATTTTTGAATCGACAATGAAGAACGATAAAGAAGATGAAGAAAAAAAAATCAAAAGCCTAACCCTAAAGAGTGCCGGATGGTGTAGAAATGGGGGATATGTTTTTGTTATTTTGATTTTAAGTTTTAGGAGAAAGGGTATAATAGTATTTTCATAATGTTTTTTAATTAACCCAAGGGTATTTTAGTATTTTCATACCCAAAAATCACCCCTTAACAGACATTATTGGTTGGGGGAAGTAATTTATATCCCCCAATCGCGCGTTCTTTTTTTGTTGCAAGATTTTTGAGGAAAATATTTTTTTTGAGAAATTTTTTTTGTAACGGAAATGAGACCACACTAGCCAAACACTTCTAATAAGGGGAGTGCACAACTGTTTAATGGTTTCATTCTCCAAATTACAGAAGAAATCAGCACTTTCAGAAATCACGGTATGATTCATAGGGGTGCATATATCCTACCTGTACCCTCTATTTCTACCCTACCCACCAATGTTTTACCCTATCCTACCCTACCCGCCGGTGATGGTTAAAGATTTCTTACCCGCCGTCAAACGGGTAGGGTGGCGGGTAAAGCTCGAAATTAACCTACCCTACCCGCCTACCCGCTAATATAGAAATGACTTAAAAATCCATGCATTGTTTTTTTCTGCTGCCTATTTTTTCATAATTTTGAAACATATCAGGGGGAAGTTGTTTTTTATATTCCTTATCTCTTCTTTCTTCTTCTCCCCGGACTGTCAAGGCTAGTTGTCCTACAACACCGGTAATCTCTGAACTAGCTGAAGACCATCACAACAGACAGTAAACTAAGTCTAGTCTTCCTTATTAATCTGCCACACAATGTACGGATTGTTTCCTTTTGAATAGCTTTTAGTTCCTGACTATGTAATCTGTGAAACCTAATATCAAACTATAAATAAAGAAGTTTAATCTCCATAAGTCTCTGTTGAAGATATTCTACCAAAATATCTGTGTTAAATTGGTATCAGCCTCTCGATCCAACACACGCTTCTGCAACAAAAACAAAACTAGAAAACACAAAAAAAAAAAAAAAACACCTTCAATGGCATCCAACACAAATAGTCTTCGTCAAATACAAATACATCATCTTGTTACCCTGAAACACACGGGAACAAACCATTTACTTTGGAAAACTCAATTCAAACCTATCCTTAAGGGATATGGTCTAACTGGTTTCATTGATGGAACTAAAGAAAAACCACCCAGAAATCTTCCTGGAAGTGAAGATATAAACCCAGAATTCACAGATTATGAAGCTCAGGATTCTCTGCTAGTAGGATGGTTGAACTCAACCCTAACACCTTAAGTTCTCAGCGAAGTCAGTGGACTTTAAACTTCAAAGAAAGTCTGGGAAAAGTTGGAGCAACACTATACAACAAAAACAAGATCTCATCAGATGAATCCCAAGAAACAACTCCACAACATGAACAAAGGTAATAAAACCCTAAAAGCTTATTTGACTGATGCTAAAAGTTTATTTGATCAGCTAGCAGCATCAGGATACACAGTATCTGTTGATGAGAAGAAGCATGCAATCAGCAATGGTTTGAATCAGAGTTATGATCCAATTGTGACTGCATTGAGCACAATCGATGAGATGGATATAGACACCTTCCATGCTCATCTCCTCACCTTTGACATGAGGCTAGAGCAGCAACTTGCATTGCTGCAGCAACCCATAGCTAATGTGGCAGTTTCCAACTCGGCTTCATCAAGCATAGGTGATCCAAGGAGATTCAACAACCAAAATAGAGGACCTTATAAACCCAACAACAATCAAGATAATCGTCGCAATCAACAGCCTCAAAAGAGCAACCAAAGTGAACAACCATGTCAGATCTGTAAGAAAAAAGGCCATAAGGCAGACCGGTGTTGGTTTCGTTATGAAAAACCCAACAACAACAATCATAGGGCACCAACAACTTATATTGCCTTACCTGGAGGTCATGCAGACAATCAATGGGTGACTGATACTGGTGCAACTCATCACATGACCGCAGACATGAGAAATTTGACAATTCCACATGAGTATGATGGTACCGAACAGGTTCATGTTGGTAATGGTAATACACTTAACATAGCCAATATTGGTAATGCCTCTTTCAAATATAAGTCAAGATCATTCTTCTTAAACAATATTTACCATGTACCTCAGATAAAAACGAACTTACTGTCAGTTTCTCAGTTCTGTAAGGATAATGATGTGTTTTTTGAATTTCACACATCTTATTTTGTTGTGAAGGACAAGTGCACGGGGATAACACTGCTGCGAGGGCAGAATAGGAATGGGCTTTACATCTTTGAAGGAGTTGACAAGATCAGCATACCAATCAAACCACAATCATATGTCTCATCTACCTTCCCACTGTGGCACCAGCGACTAGGTCACCCTATGCTACGCACTGTTTCTAGAGTTTGTCATTAGTTTTCTCTTCCTGTTTCCAATAAACAATTTGATTATTGTCACTCTTGTCACATTAGCAAAAGCAAGAAGTTACCTTTTCCTGTTAGCAGCACTGTTTATGATAAGCCTTTGAGCTTAATTGTTTCAGACATTTGGTTTTCTCCTAATTTATCTAGAACTGGTTTTCGCTATTATATGCTTCTTATGGATGTGTATTCTCATTTCACATGGGTTTTTCCTCTTGTACAACGCTCAGATGCTTTACAAACGTTTATTCTTTTTCGTAAACAAGTTGAGAACCTAACTGATCATAAAATCAAAGTTTTTCAATCTGATAATGCATTAGAATATAAAAAGTTCACTGCATATCTCAATGACTCAGGAATACAGCACAGATTCTCTTTTCCACATACATCACCTCAAAATGGTCTTGCTGAACGTCGAATTCGTCATGTCACAGAATCTGGTTTAGCACTTTTATTTCATGCTCATATGCCAATGTCTTTTTGGTCAAATGCTTTTACCACAGCCTGTTATCTCATAAACAGACTCCCTAAGTCCAACTCGGAAAACAAAACTCCATTGGAACTTCTCTTTCACAAGAAACCAAATTACACTTTCTTAAAAGTTTTTGGATATTTGGCTTATCCATGTCTTAGGCAGTATAATGATAACAAACTGGAACCGAGGTCTTTGTCGTATGTATTTATAGGATACAACAATGCACATAAGGGATACATGTGTTTGCATAGGCGGACAAATCGAATATACATCTCACGTCATGTACGTTTTGAAGAGGGCTCATTTTCATTCTTGCCAAAGCAGCAAAGTAATCCTCTGCACTCTCGAGGTACGGTCCCTTCTGATACTAGTGTCTTAATGTCTCCACCTTTTAGACACTGTACTTTACCAAACAATCAGGTACAAGCTGCCTTGCCATCACCAGCTCCAAGTCAGTCTCCTGCGCAATCATCACCTGTGATATCTGAAGTACCAGCTTCACCAGCTCCTGAAATTGCAGTCACTCCGACTATTTCTGAACAGGCTACAACAACAGCACCAGATGATGTCAGTTCAACTGCTCAGTCACTGCAAAGCGATCCATCTGCAGAGCCACAGGTTCAATCCACTACTCAACAGCAGGGTCATACAATGGTCACACGTGCTAAAGCAGGGATTACCAAGCCAATCCAAAAACTTTGCTTGACAGCTACCAAACATCCGTTGCAAGATGAGGATTTTATGGAGCCTACATGTAACTCAAAAGCTTGCCTAGAACCAAAATGGAGAACAACAATGGATGTGCAGATCAATGCATTGATCAAAAATGGTACCTATTCACTAGTGAAATATGAGAATGGCATGAATGTGGTTGGCTCAAAGTGGGTATATCGTATAAAGAGAAATCCGGATGGCACAGTGGAACGATATAAAGCTCGCCTAGTCGCAAAATGGTTCAATCAACAGGAGGGGATAGATTATGGAGAGACCTTCAGCCCAGTGGTTAAACCATGCACAATCAGGCTAGTACTTTCAATTACTGTTATGAATCATTGGCCTCTTCGACAACTGGATGTAGAAAATGCATTTCTTCGTGGGGAGCTAGAGGAAGACGTATATATGAAACAGCCGGCCGGATATGTGGATCCTAACTTTCCTAACCATGTATGTAAATTGCATAAGTCGCTGTATGGCCTTAAGCAGGCGCCACGGGCTTGGTTATCTAGGCTAAGTGGTTATCTAGCGGACCAAATCGAACACAGAAAAGAAAACTCAATCAAATCTAGCAGGAGGTGGAGAACTCAATCAATTGGATTTTTAACGAAACCCCTTTCTCCTGTTCTTGCTCCATCTCCGTCTAAGACCTCATGTTCAGGTAAATTCAGGTTTGATTATGTTATGAGAATTTTGTTTGATTTATTGGTAACTCTGATCTATCAATTAATTTCATACTCTGCATGTTTGATTTTAGAAAAGGAAGACAGACTAGTCTGAATCAACAACTCACTCTCATGCTTTTACTCTTTGTACTATGAAATCAAACCCTAATTCCTAAATAAATGAGATTTTATGAAAACTTAACATGCATGTTAACTGATTGATGAAATTTCTCATAGGAATTTAGTTTGTTCCACATGGAGGACGAGTTTCAATGGGATTCTCATAGAAATTGTAAATCAGTATGTAGAGTCAGTTTGGTGCTGTAGAATTCATAAATTTGGTTGAGTGATTGTGGGTTTATATGAATATATGATTGTCTCTCAATCTTAAGTACTCCGTTGTCTCTGGGTGTAGCTAATTTCAACTAGTACCTCCATCTAGCATATTTGGTTTACTTTTTGTTGGGAAGACAAGTTAATGAGAACTTAGTATCTGATTTACCAATGGGATAGAATAGTCTAACTTGCTGTTGATCAGGATATAATCAATGAGCTATTTATGATTAGTTCAACACCCAATGACTTGAAATATGCTGCTTTGTTTACTGCAAAATTACTTGATTTTTGTTTACTGCAGTTTGTTTGTTTACTGCTAATCTAGTACTATTACTTAGATAAATTTGTACTAGATTTAGTTAAGTAATCAAGTCAACCCGGTGTTAGTTTAGATTGTTTAGCATCACATTGGTTGGTTTTTCTCCGATGCACAAAGGAAATGATAGTACAATATGTATGGATATACCTGTCTTAGGATTACAGAATGACAAGAATTTGGATAAACAAGAAAATAACATTCCAAAATACATGCTGTGTGTGGGAATTGCTTCCCTGCATTGTCATTCCATTTGTGGATCTCTTGGGTCTACCTCTTGCCATTCCATTTGTGCTCAAAAATGCAAATATCTTTTTTTTATTTCTCTATTGTATTCAGATATCTGTCTAGTGTCAATTTCCCAGTGTTAATGTTATTCTGGAATGTGATTAAATCAAAAGTTTGTTTTATTGATTCTCTGGTGAAAAGTTTGCATGTTAATCCGTCGGTCAGCCTTCATTATTGTCGTGCATGGTGTTAGTGGATTATTTCCAAGGATAAGCTTTGTCGTTGGCCCAATGTGGTCATAACTTGTATTTACGTGTCATCCATAATTTTCATGCTCAGGGGACATATTGAGAAATGTATTTGGTTGTCTTGTTTATATGGAATGGAATTCGTTTGACTAGAAAAAATAATTTATGTTACTGTGATTTTGTCTCAGCTTGCTTCTGTGTTTTGATTAGTTCTTTAATTATTTATTTTCTGCGAATTTGTAGGTTCTTACTAACGGTATTGAAGTGAAGCTACAGAGGAATGCCCTTAGTGTGATTGAACCACCTACAGTCTTGAGGAAGATTAATGGGGCTGATACCTTAGAATCACATGTCCATCTTATAGATTATAATTCAACAATGTCATGATTCGACTAGCTTAGGGTTTTTAAGTACCAATATCTGCTCTTATTCCTACTTTTATAAGTTCATTCAGTAATTTAATCAATAATGGATAAAAGACTGATTAGTAGATGAAAATCATTGAAATTATTCTTTTGGACTACCATGTGATACATCTGACGGAGCATATTTTATAAGAATCAGTTATTTTTGTTTAGTTCTCAAAGTTAGTTGACATGGATGTTCAGTAACATGTCCACTATAGTTGGCTTTTACCAATTTTTAGTTAGTTTTAGGGCACCAAGGAACTGAGAAAAAATCTGTGTAAGTTGCACATAGGTACTACATGAAAGTACCTGGAAAAATAGAAGAAAACGAGAAACTACATTCATCTATAATTCAAGTGGATCTTGCCTTACGCGTAGTCAGCATTGGTTTTGTGCATATTCTTTATCAATGGAATTGTTGTTAATTAAGAATGATCTACTTCAACATGTATACTTGTATGCTGTATTTGCTTGATTTCCATCTCATAATTTGTATACATACATGGTCCTTTCCAGTACTAATTGATGCGAACCTTTGAGAGGCTACAAGCTATCCACTTCCTCCACATATTAAAGTACATTGTGATACCAGGGAGAGGTCTTCTAGAATCTCAAACATAGGATGTTTTGACATGCAACTGTGTAGTAGGAGATTATATAAGCGCTTACTTATGTCAATTTTAGTTTAGTCAATGAAATGTATAGTAGTAAATTGTATAGTGTTGGTAGTTTTTTGTTGTTGTGCTTAGTGGAATTAGAACACAAGTTCATCGTTATTACTATCATCTGTTGATATCACATACCCTTTCGGCTCATTTTCAAGTTCTGGATTGCTATTATGTACTGAAATCAGAACTTATGAATGATTGGCTTTGACGCATAGTGCAGGCTTAGTGTGAGCAATAATGGTTGAGATTACAGAAGAGATGTCATTGAGACCTCCAATTCCCCATTAAGATGCATCTGAATCTGTGCAACGAAGGGCTACTGTTGCATCTCCGCCACCTCCACCATCTTCTCAACCTGAGGTCAGCAGAAGTAAGAAGCGTAAGTAAGAGGACATCTAAAGCATGTAAGCATTTTGGTGCCAATGGTTATTGAGATTTGATTGAATTTTTCTGTGTTGCAGTGATTTTTGATGATCTTAGAGCATATTCCATAAAGAACAAGGTTACATGAAGAACATGGAATTATGCTGGGATTAATCAGAGCATCAAGCCCCTGCGGAGAGTTTTCCACCTTTGGAGTTTCCTTTTGTATTTCTGTGTTGTTAGTTGGGTTCTGCTTTACCCCCTCTAGATTTTGAAAATAACAGAACTTTTGTTTCTTGAGACTACAAATGGCTTTGTGCCTAGAAGGATGCTTTTGTGTAGATTGGCAGTACCATTGGGTACATATGTAGATAGCTTTTATTTTTCTGTGTTGCCAGATTTTGTATGTAAAGTCAACAAGGTAGTAACCAGAACATCAAAAAAGGGAAAGAAAGAAAGGGAAAAAAAAAACGGTTATACCCGCTTAACGGCGGGTAGGGTGGCGGGTAAAAAATTTCTTACCCGCCATTCAGCAGGTTGGGTGGCGAAATAGGCCATATCCTGCCCACCCTACCCGTTGTGCAGCCCTAGGTATGAACTGTCGGCATGCTCGACTGAGAAAAAGCACGCCGACTAAGCACTTTCAGAAATTAATTCCATGAAAATTCGGCATGCTCCACTAAAAAAAAATCACGTCGACCAAATTTTTCCAGCATGGTCGACAGAAATAAAGCATGCCGACCAAATATTGGTTTTTCGCATTTACAATCGTCACGATTGAAAATGCATCACAAAACCATGACGTCATCTTTATTTTTTTTCATAAAATCATGACGACCAACAACAAAATTGGACATTGGAAATCTTGTTTTATGGGAATCATTAATCGTCGAGGTTTAGCTTTTCAAAACATGACGATTATTCGTACACACTAGTCGTCAAGGTTTAGGGATGAAGACCATGACAACCCTGTTAATGTTACTTTCAGAAATAAAACTCTTTGAAAAGTCGTCACGCTATTTATCCTACAACTCTGCCGACTGAAAATAAATATGAAAAATCGTCATGCTCGACGAAAAGATACCATAACGAACGAACGAGAGTCGATGAGATTTTCGTTTAAAAATGATGAAATATAGGGAAAAAATAAAGAATTGATCATTAGATTGATGAAGAAAGAGAAGGAAATGAATAAGATTAGGGTTGTCAATAGGTCTGGGTACTCCCGGGTAGCATTGAATACGAAACTGAACCCTACTAATAAAAGTCGAGTCTCATTCCTAAATTTACGGACCCTGAACCAGACCCGTTAAAAATCACGGTACCCGTCGGTTCCGGGTACCCATTGGGGAACAAGAAAACTATATAAAAAAAGTTCAATAACTTAATATCTTTCTCTTTTGGCTTGAATCTAAATTATTTTTATAAAAATTTATTATTATTTCTTTATTAATGTATTAAATAAATAAAGATTAAATATAAGCAAGAAAATGAAAAAAATCTAAACCAAAGCTAACAAAATATTTACAATTTTGCTAAAATGATGAATAAAAGATAGAATAACTGGTACCATTACCCGAGGGTATTACCCGTTTGAACCCGTTAAGATTCGGGTCCAATCGGGTAATTACTCATCGGTTCATTAATGCGTCCAACTTTAGGACTCGGAACCGGACCAATTCTACCGGATCCAGTTCCGGATAATGGGTACTCATTGACAGCACTAATTTGGATCTAAAACCAAAACAAGACTAGTTTTATTATGGGTCCGGATCATGGGACTCTTTGTTTATACGCATAGATTACACACAATTTCCTAACCGTCCATCAGAGTTCATCCAATCGCAGTACAACTTGCTGAGGTGTCATCTTTTTAGGCTTAAAAACACGATTCGGCTCTACCCAAGCCGAGCCGATAACTAAGTGATTAGAAAACGAAGGAAACACGCATATTCTTTCTGCTGTAACTTCTCTGATATATCTACCACGTTTTCTTTTTTTTCTTTACTTCTTTTTTATCTTGAGGAGGGATCCCCTCACACTTTTATTATCACACTACCTCACATGTTGGACGTTATTTTTGCGAACTAAAACCAAACCGTAACGGATTTGAAGCTAATACTTTAGGGATATGTTACTATTACATAACTCTACTTTCCTACCAAAATAAGCGTATTCCGAGACATATAACACCATCATCTACTACTTTGAAAATGAGCCGTTGAAAATCTGCAGATTTCTGGCCGCCGAAATTAAGACCGGTAGATTGTGAGATTTTATATTTCGGAATGAGCTCATTTTTGGTAGGTATGTTTAATTTGGTAAGAGGAACATATACTCAAAATATTAGCTTCAAATCCATTAAGGTTTGGTTTCATTTACAAAAATGACGTCCAACGTGTGAGATAATGTGATAATAAAAGTGTGAAGGGATCCTTCCTCTTTTATCTTTGCTTGATTCCGCCTTTTATTTTTGGGAAAATTCTTTTCAAGCTTTTTCTTTCAGATTTTTGTTTCTCCGTCAAAAAAAGAGAAGAAAATAAGTTTTACTTTTCTTTGCTTACGATTATCATTGGATATTTACATTAGAGTTGAGGGATGAGTGGTGATAATCAATGTCGGTTGAGTATGGATGAGCGGTGGTAATCAATGTCTAAATGATGAAAATGTGGATGTGAATGATTTTTCAAATGGAAAAAATGATGTTAGCGAATCCATGGGAAGGAATGCAGTCAAAAAAAAAATCCCCATTAGCATCTAACAGCAAATTCTCAGGCTACTAAGTAAACAATTGCAGTTTTCCGACCGATTAGATTAACTTTATCAAATTAGGGAAAAAATGAAAACAGAAATGCGATGAACATAATAACACTACATTACCCTTTGACATACCACATACGATAAAATGAATTAAATCAATTATTCTTTGGACAATCTACACTACTGAATGATCAATTTTTCCTGAATGATATTTATCTCAATAAGAAAGAAACGGAAAACACGGCGGCATCAGAATTCCAGATTCAGACCCAATACTTCACTCAAATCAAGACTAAAATTAGGGCTCAAACTTATTTCAAATAAGTTAAGAAACCTAAGGAACAATAAATCAATTAGAGTACATAAGGTTTAGAAAGATCATAATTGTGGTATTTACTGCTACAAATTTAGAACAAGAACAATAAACCCGATGAGATAATTTTGAATCATTATGAAAGAGAACGTATCCGGATAGAGTTTCCTATAGAGAGATATTGTATATTGGTCCATATCGGCTCGGCTTGGGCAATAGCCGTCTAATGTTTTTAAGCCTAAAAAATATGACACCTCAGCAAGTTGTACTGCCATTGGATGAACTGTCATAGACGGTTAGAAAATTGTGTCTAATCTATGCGTCTAAACAAAGAGTCCCGTGATCCGACCCTTTAATTATTATCAAGGGAGGGTAATTAGGTAACTTTATACATATTGGAGACCCCTTAGGGCTATTCCTATGGGAATGAACAAACCCATTTTTTTGTTAAGCCAGGTGGATGGCAAAACAGGTTTCTCCACTATGGAACAACAATGAGCGGTTGAACATAAAGCACCCGAGCTAGGGACACACGCCAGCGTGTGAAGGTTAAACGCCGGCATTGGAAGCACAAGCGCTGGCATTTGAAACATAAAAGCGGCGCTCGAACATAAAGCGTTGGCGTTTTTGCTACAAACGCCAACGGGTAGTTGTTTTTTTAAATTCAAAAATCACTTTTTACCTCTATAAATTACCATCATCTTCAAACAATTCACTCACACCAAAATTCACTTCTCTTGAATTTTCTATTCTAAAATCTATTTCAAATTTTTAGTTTATTATTGGTGAAATGGCCGAAAAGGCGATTACACTTTTTTGTGATGCAAAACTTGAAGTTGTTGTTTTTAAGATATGCGGGAGTTTTAAAAAGATTGAAAATTGTAAGAGGGAAGTGCAAGTTTTTGAAGTTGATCCAAGAAAATGTTCCGCTAAAAGGCAAAGAAGAGCTCCAGTTTTGAAAGTTAACAACAAAAAATTCAAAAACAAAGGCGAAACTGTCAAAGAGCGCGTTGAATGGAAGATAAACAGGAGGCCAAAACTTGTACTTGATTTTCATTGAAGTTGTTTAGTACTTTTTATCATTGTCTAAGTTTATATCTTGTAAAAGAATTGGCAGTAATATCAATGAATGAAAATATTTAGATTTGAAAATAGACTTCCACTTCAGATTAAGCGAAATTTATTATAATTTAAACTTGCAAATAACATCAAACTACATTTTAATAAACCACAACAAAAACATCAAACTACATCAAATCCAGCGACATTCTCTCTGTAGAGTTCATAGCATTCAAAATGCTTAAACTCTCTTCCGCTTTCTTCAGTAAACTTGGTCTGAGCGATGGTTTTCTGTAAAACAGATAAGCAACAAGTTCAGATATTTATGATGCAGTTGATCAGTGAGGACAAAGGTAAGATACTCACCAGTTCTTCGTTGGATAATCCAGAATAGCTACGGTGAACCATCCACAAAACTTCTGTATAATGTTTGACTTCCTTAGTGATGAATACAATTCTTAGTTCTAGGCTCTTACTGTTTCTTATGGTTTCGTTCCTCGATGCTACAAAATGTCCCAATACTCTTTCCCAAAAATAGTCACTGTTCATTGGTCTCATCATACGATGTAACCAACATCGAACAAGAGTAACATCTTCTTCCATTGTAAAGACCGGGAGCCGCATTCGAGTGCAGTACAGATGTGCTTGAGATGAACCATCTTTTAGAATTCTAAAACACGCTTCGTAACGAAAAGGTTTACCGTTAGCTTCCTCCCAATTATCAAAAGCTGTTTGGATCACTTCATCTTCAGTTACACCGACGAACTTTTCTCGATCAATTTCCATTACCCGAGCAAGAAATGTCTGGACTGCAAGCCTAATAGATTGAAAACGAGTACGCAATCGACGAGCATCTGGGTTTCCCGTCAGTGAGACGAACATTGAAAAAACGTTCTCCCAAAAAGAACCGTCTTGAAAGCCCATACCAGTGATTACCCTATGAAAAAAATATGCTTTGCATATAGTTATATCCTCTTCTTCAGTAAACTTGGGACCACGATTTCTAACAGACATCTCTGCAGAGTGAGAGAGATAAAGAGTTTTAGAAAGAAAAAAAAAAGTGATTTTGGAGATGGGAAGAATGGAATTTATAGGTCGAGAAAGAAAATCAAGCCGTTGGAAATTTAGCCGTTGGCGTTTGTAGTAAAACCGCCCGTTTGAATTACCAACGCCTATATTTTTTTTTTGTAAATACAACACTAGGTTTTATTCTCAACCAAACCAACAGATTTCTTTCTTAAGCCAACAACATCACCATGTTTTCTAAAGGCAAAGCGAAGTAAATATTATGTGTCGAAGCAAAAGAGGTTTGTCCATTATGTTTCATGGATAACCACAGTCTTATGCAATTCCCTTAGATGTATTCAAAGTGTCCGCAGGAAGGTTGTTCACGTATCAAAATGGTGATTGAATCATAACCGGAAAAGCTCAGGTATTTGCAATGTCAAGATCCCAACTGTCCATAGGAACCACATATGCTAGATGATGCTATGAAGATTAAAAAAGAAGAAGAAGAAAAGATTGCAACACTCTGCAAAAACTTCAAACTTAAAGCCAAATTGAAGAAAGAGTTATTACACTGCAAGCATTGTGGATACGGAGATCACGAATACAAACATTGTCCCGAGAGAATCAGTGGATGCTCATAGCCCAGTTGCAAGACTTTTATGCATTTGCAGACTTCTTTTGAAGAAGACACATATGGAAGGCATTTCTGGGAATGTCCTAGGTGTTTTTTGGCGGAGTGGGCTGATTGAAGTTGAAGGACAAATCGATTCACTATGGTATTATGTTATTTAGTTTGTTGTTTATTTTGTGTTATTACGATTATCTAAAACCAAACATGTGGATGTCTTCACATTTGCACCATCAGTATCATAAGTAATTTAAATTTTTCTTGGATTAAACATTGCACCATCAATCTCATAAATAAAAACATACTGCATTGAACAACCACATCATACGTGAGAATAAAAGAAATACATTAGATTAAAACAACTACTATATAGGCGTCAATTGTCGGCGAGTGGTGGATTGTATTTGTTAAGCACCCTAAGAATGTTGAAACAAGCATGGAAGTCGAAAGGACGACCACCGTGAGATACTGCCCACATCGCTAGAGTTCTGGGTTCCACTTCATGTTCGGCTTCACCGTTGAGCTTATTTATGTGATTCTCCATTAGTAAAGCGAAGAATTCCGATATATGACTACTAATTATACTAAAACGATGTGACAATAAGTGAGGATCACGCCCATTAATGTTTCCTGTTTCAACGACGAACGTTTCATGAATTTTCTCCCACATCGTCGATCGGGATACATCCCTACCGATATCGGCAATAGAGGCAACATCTTGTGTGTGAAAAACGTAGGCTCTGCAAATAGCTAAATCCTCTTGTTGAGTGAATCTAACACCACGAACTCTGGGAGGCATTTTTGTAGATGATTTGAGAGTGAAAAATGTGTGAATTTAGAGTTTAAATGAGGAGTATTTATATATTCAAAAATTATAGCCGTTAGATCACAAGAGTTTTTAGCCGTCCAGATTCAGCCGTTGGCGCTTTTATGAAAAACGCGACGCATTGAGAAAAGACGCTGATGTTTGAAGTAACACCGGGCGCTGCAAGGACAAGAGCCACCGTTTTTGGCTCAAGAGCCAGCGTTGGTGCCAAGCTCGCCCGGTCTTACATCACGCGCGCGCTACATGTTCCATCTCAATGAACAATTTGTACATCCATTTTTCATGTTTGTTGAGTCCATAGTGGGAGCAAAATCTTGTTGAGTTCATAGGAACTGCTCTTATCCCATTATTTTATGGTTGGGAACAAAATTTGTATTCCAAATTAATCCGGGTATATCCCAATTCGGCCAGTAAAAAAATGACTCCGTATGCGTACACGGTACACTTCTACGTTCTACCACCGGTAACATTTTTCTTTTTGTTGGTTCTTTACTGTCGGTGGGTCCCACTACTAAAACCCCTTGAAAACCACCCGTCTTCTCTTTCCTCAGTTAACTGCAGAAAAATGGTTAATGGTGGAGGAGGAGGAGACTGTTGAAATCCAAGTGAAAGAGAAGGCAAAGAGACAGGGAGAGAGAGGGCGGGGTAAATGCTGAATGTTGCAAAACATGAAAACACAAAAATCTGCAAAATTTTCTTGGTTCTATGGTGGATTCAGTCTCTTCAGGTACTTCTACAAAATGAAATCCTCTTGTTTTCTTAGTTGAAATTTCGTATTTCTGAAATAATTCTTCTCTAGTGTGGCGCTGTTAAGATATTGAGTTTTATCCATATTAAAAACTGTAAGTTTTTGAACAAGTTCCACATTATTAATCGGAAAATTTAGGCAAAAAGGTGGAATCTTTAGAATTGTAATGGTGAATAGAGGGGAAAAAATTGGTGGGTTTAGTGAAAAGGTTGAACTTTTAATGGTGAAATTTTGTAGCTGGGGTTTATCAATGAATGATTTTAAGTTAGGTTGGGGATTGGGTCTGCCCAAAGTAAAATGGTTGAGGGTAGGGCACTTCATAGGCTTAAAGCGATTTTGTTCTTGTTATGCCAGTTGATACTCGTTGTTGTTGCTTCTATATTCTTGTATGTCTCTTTTATGCTGGCATTTATGTGGTGTGTTAGATGATAATCCTTTGTATGCGACTAGATGAACCGAAAATAGTGCTACCATTCTGGCATGATGTTTGGGATACATTTCACAGTGTTTTGTTGTGTTCTTTTGAAATAAAGCATCTTCTCTATTGTCCATCTCCAAACATGAAGAGTTGTTTTCGATAATTTCCCATTCCTAAACGGTGTTTTACTTTACGGGAGTTGTAATTTTTTTGTTTTCCTTCTTAAGAGAGTGCTGTTTGTAAGCTTCTTGAGCTTTTACGGATGGCTCGCTGCTTCAATGAGTGTTTCCTTGCTTCTCTTTAATTTGTGAAGAGTTACGTTTGACTCTTATAGGTTGCTCTTTACATCTCGTACTTTTTCTTAGGCTAGAGCGAATTATATTGTATCCAGGTGTTTACCAATGAGCATATGTTGTTTCAGGTCAGGGATTTTGAAGCTAAGCACACTTGACGTGGACTTGGTTTTGCAACTGCACAGGTCCTGATGATGGACTTTCATCAAACTGCTGGGGACATGTAAGTTGACATTTTAACTTTATTTGTTTCTCCAATTAATTGCCTTCTGGGTAACTCATTCGGTTACTAAAATACATCCATATCTTCTACTTAGCAAAACAGTCCCAACCATGCATACAATCTTTATAGTGATAGGCAGAAGATGGAAATGGAAAAGTGAAGTTTGTTCTTGCTAAGAAGAAAGAAAACCAGTACTCCAATATATTAATTGACTTGATTGATGTCTTTGTTATTAATCATAACTGCCTTCATTTCAAGATAATAAGTAAATCTCATTGCGTTGCTTTAGCTAGCTTCGTACGAATAGTATGTATCGTTCTGGAAATCATTCTCTTAATTTAGATACAATCATGTCTTCATTATACTTAGCATGCCATGACCTGGGATCAGTATCCCCCCGTTTGCAATAAGAGAGAGGTGAACAAGAGAGTTCTGAAAGTTCCTGGAGTGGAATAAAAGGAGTAATAGTTTTCTTTACAGCCCTGGCGTGTGTCTCTCTTCCATAATTTTGTTAACATGTACATATGTAACATAACTTGCTGAATATGTTGTTGATTCCTGCACCTGATATGCTGTGGAAAAACATGGCATGACCTGGATGTTTTTTAGATTAGTCAGTTTGACAGGTGTTTAAAAGCAATGCATTTTAATAAACCATGCCATGAGAAATGAACCATGGAACACGCCCACCAGATTTTGGCAGTTTTCAAATTCTTCGATGGACTCGAGCTTACGACTATGCTGCTTCTGTTGTCAGAGTATACCGTATAAATGATAGTTTTCAAGTTCTTATAAAGTAATTGGTTAGTACATATTCTTCCTTTTAAATCTTTATACTAAGTGAGCTTCTTTTACTGAAAAATATGCTGACATTATCCTATTTTCAAATAGTTCTCTACGTTGTATTCCTCATGTAATCAGAAAAGAAAATAATTTCCTCTCTTTAATGATAAATGTAGTTGATATTTCCCTCCTATTTTGATTTTGGACTAGAGAATATTTTGTCTTAGAATTGTTTACTAGTGAATAAGTTTCGAAATTGGAATGGACTGGATCTTTTAGAGTTTAGGTTTCTGTTAACTCATTGAAAAACTATTTTATGCGTAGATTGAATGAAGAGTGGAATGTACTGAATTTTAGTGGAGGATAGAGAGGGGGAAAATGTGGTAGAATTATACAGCTGGGCTTCATGAATGATGAATTTAGGTTGATGGAGATAGGGCTGCCTAAAGTAATATGGTTGGGGGATTAAGCAATTCTTATTCTATCGAGAGGTAGTATCTTCGTTCTCTTGAGTATGAGTTAGTTATAATCAGTTAGTTGTAGGTGTACAAGTTTAAATAGATTTGAATAGATAGAATAAAAAACCATGATTTATTTGAAACATGAAGGTGCATAAAGCACAAAGAAATCCTAACAAACAAATACCTTGATTTATACAACAAAATATGGAAAATTAAATAGAAAAAGAAAAACACCTCCACTAGAAAAACTCTCTGAAACTATCAGTCACAAACCCAAGCCTCCCTGACAACTACATTTCCTTCTTCTTCCTTAGTTGATTCCTACTTTTACTTGAATAAACCAATAACAAAATGTGTAAGAATGTAACTAAAGAAGTAGTAGAAATCATTTGGTCCGACATTTGAAGATTTGAACTCTCGATTTCACTAAGACCTTTATTCAGAACTTGTAATCCCAAAGCTTGAATCATGATCTCCATGAGTTTCATGGAGGTGACTTTCCTTATTGCACTAGCAAACAGATGACAACCTGCAATTAGAATGTACGATATGTTATTAGCAAACTGATATGGTTGATAAAGCTTTAAGCAAATATAATGATGCAGGTTCTGGAATTTATCAGTACTTACATTTAAGAAGGAAAGGAAACCCACTGTTCAAGCTTACTAGTAGATTGGGGGTGGTGGGGATGCGTAGAGGTAATATGGAAGTGGAGGAGATTTCTCTGGTGGAGGTGGTGATTGGTAGAGGTATGGTGGAGGAGGTGATGGTGATGGTGGGGGTGGAGACGAGTAGACGTATGGTGGTGGTGGAGACTTTACTGGTGGTGGTGGAGATGAGTAGACGTATGGTGGTGGTGGGGATGAGTAGACGTATGGTGGTGGTGGTGACTTGACTGGTGGTGGGGGAGATGAGTAGACGTATGGTGGTGGTGGGGACTTGACGGGTGGGGGTGTGGATGAGTATACGTATGGTGGTGGTGGAGGAGATGAGTATACATATGGTGGTGGTGGGGGAGATGAGTATACATATGGTGGTGGAGGAGACGAGTATACATATGGTGGTGGTGGTGACTTCACTGGTGGTGGTGGAGATGAGTAAACATATGGTGGTGGGGGAGACTTGACTGGTGGTGGTGGGGATGAGTAGACGTATGGTGGTGGAGGGGATGGTGAAGGTGGAGGGGGTGACTTGTACAAGTATGGTGGTGGGGGTGATGGTGAAGGTGGGGGTGGAGAACTGTAAACATATGGTGGAGGAGGTGATGGGGAAGGTGGTGGAGGGGACTTGTATAAGTATGGTGGAGGAGGTGATGAGGAAGGTGGAGGTGGGGATGTGTAGTGGTAAGGTGGTGGTGGTGACTTTACTGGTGGTGGTGGTGACTTGTAGTAGTAAGGAGCGGGTACTGGTGATGGTGGAGGGGGTGATTTGTAGTGGTATGGGGCAGGTACTGGAGATGGTGGTGGGGG
>JAJJMB010006269.1:630513-729856 GCA_023531105.1 Papaver atlanticum
GGGGACTTATACAAGTACGGTGGTGGGGGTGATGGTGAAGGAGGAGGAGGTGACTTGTATACGTATGGTGGTGGTGGTGATGGTGAAGGTGGAGGTGGGGACTTGTAGACATATGGTGGTGGTGGTGAAGGTGAAGGTGGGGGTGGTGACTTGTACACATATGGTGGTGGAGGTGATGGAGATGGAGGTGGTGGAGAACTGTATACGTATGGTGGTGGTGGAGATGGCGAAGGTGGAGGTGGTGACTTGTACAGGTATGGTGGTGGAGGTGATGGCGAAGGAGGAGGTGGAGAATTGTACACATATGGGGGTGGTGGTGATGGTGAAGGTGGTGGTGGTGATTTGTACACATATGGTGGTGGAGGTGGAGAACTGTAAACATATGGTGGTGGAGGTGGAGAGCTGTAAACATATGGTGGAGGTGGTGAACTGTATAGGTAAGGATCAGCAGAAACAGATCCTACATTGTAAGATATTAAAACTACAGCCACTGCAAGCAAAGCTTGATGCCATAGACGACCCCTAGAGGGGCCGCCACCTGAACTCCTCATACTATCACTTCAGTATTCTTCCCTTTGTAAACCAAAATGTGATCAGAACTTTTCCTGTTTCTGGTTTCTTCTCTCTGAAGAAGATGATTAGAGAAGAAGAAGACAGAGAGAGAAGAGCAGAGCAGAAGAAGAAGTGCTTTTTCGTATTGGAAGAGTAGGTTGTATTTATAAGTGCTTGGAACTTTATGACAAGAGAGGATTTGTGATCATAAAATGCATTTGCTTTTAATGAATTTCTTAATCAACTCTTATTTTTACTATTCAATACACTCTTTTACTTAGCTGTAATTTGCTCATTCAAAAATGTGTTGTGCAGCTTGCAGGGGTTTTTCTTCTGTAGGGGAGTTGTTAATTGACTTTAATTTTCGAGTCGCAATCACCTACTAATGTAAAATCCTAACTAAAGCAGTTCATTATTGATTTTTTTTCCTTCAGTTTCATATATGTTTATAGAAATCCTAGAGTTAAGTAATTCTAGTTCTAGTACTGAATTTCTGACTGTTTCTACTTAATCTCTTATGGTGGTGCATTACAGCTTGTTCCTAGTAATGAAGATAGTGAGAGACACCACCCTTTTGAAATGTTCTTATTCAAATCTCTGAAAATTCCTGCATTTTGTTTTCTTTTCTTTGTTTTCTAATGTTTGTAAAATTATTATTGTATTAGCATTTTCTTTTGCTTCTAAATTTGATTTGTGTGCAATGAATTGTTCAACAAATTCTATTTAGGGACTCTTTTTTTTGTGATTAACTTATTAAAATTCAACATATGTAATGGGCATTACAGAGTTTTAACTTGTAAAATGAGATAAAGAGAGCTTTGAATTGTTCAATTTTATTGAGTTTCACATTTAAAAACGGAAGTTCACTTTGATTTGGCCACTGTCATGAAAATTGTCCATGGGGGTATTTCTTTTTTTCTTTTTTCTTTTTATGATTTGCAGTTGGGCATGGAATTTAGCTGTAAGGGTAATTATAATTTTACTGAAATTGGTGTTATGGACAGTGACTCAGTGAGTGCAGCATGTGGGATTAAATTGAATCAATTTTCTTGGCAGCTTTTCTTTTTTCATGAAAATCTTAGTGTTATTATCAAAAAGATGGGTTTTGTAGTGGGAGGGGAACAACTACTATTCTCTGCAAGAAATTATGATGAAGTTTCTGTAATTTTCAAAAATGAACATATTGCCCCTGTTATGAAAAAGAAACAAGCTCAATGATTTTCAATAATATGGTACTTTCATGCATGGGGTTATGGTTATCAAAGATGACCAGCAGCTTGCATATAAAGTCAGCTTCATCGGCTCTACTAACATTTTATCGGATCTACTAAAAGAATTTTCAATTCCTGTATCACTGATTCAATAGCCAGTTGATCTGTACATTTTTTTGTGCAATCAGGACAGAGATTAATAAAAGTTATGCTAACATCTATTAGTTTTGAATCTTGTTAATCGTCATTGTTGATAGTATAAACACAAGTAGGTTTTCCAGTAACATGTGTAGAATGACATGACAATAGCATTTTCAGTTGTCCCATTTGTAGAAGAGTCATGACACAATGCACGCCGTTTTCAGTGGATAGCCTTGGACATACTAATCACATTTGAGCTAAAAATCTGCCAGAGTAAATTGTAGTTAACTATGAAACTCAACGGACTAAATTACACCATGTTTTCACCGATAAACGAATGAGCATGTTATTTAACATTTTATTTTTACGTGTTATTTGACATTTTATTTTTACGGTAACTTCACAACTAGTGCATTTTGGAATATACAATGTTTGGGTTGCTTACTCACAAAAGGGTGTTCATAAATCATTTGTATGTAAATCCCAAAAGACAATGCAACCACAATGCCATATTTAAATGTACATATAAGTAAGTGAAACACTTTGATTTATGCCTCATTTCATTAAGGTAGAGAATAAATGAAAAAGAAAAATGCCAAAGCAACCTCCTCTCCCCCACTAAACCAAAAAAGCACAAGGAATTAGGTATTGCGAAAAAGGAGCTTCTCCATTTTTTTCTACTCAACTACTCATTTAAAATGGAATCTACTCTTATTCTCTCATTAGTAGATGAGTTGCACAACACGGCATTGACTACCATCCAACAAAGATAGATAGAAACCAAGTGCAAACCAACAAATTTTGCTATGAATTTTCAAATGGTGGTGTCCTTCTATCTTAAAGGTAGGAGAATTTAACACATGATCCCAAAGTGAAGAAAACTGCAAATGGAAATCCTGAGCATTGTCATTGTATGTGTGTTTTGATTGTTTTGTTCAGTTATTTCTAGGATTAGTCATTTGGTTGGGTTCCTGATAATCATAAAGACATAAAGCTTATAATCTACCTCAAAATAAAAAGAAAATGCAACCAACTAAGATTTACATTGGCGTAGGTATTTCCAACAAAATTAGAACAAAACGCGTACATGCAAATATGGGCGTAGTTAGATCAGATATATTTATTACTGTTGTTGGCGGATTAAACTCGAGTTCAACAAACCTTCCCCGGAAAAGCTAATTAATACTTTTGAAAAAGAAAGGTAAAGAAATTCTTCAATGTTTGGATGAGGAAATTTTTGCTGGCGATAGTGAAAGGGCATAGACATAGACTATAGGCTTCATAAAAAGAACCGAACAGCCATGAAAAAATAACTAAAGAGATTAAAGTGTAATATTTAAAGGTTAAAGGAATAGCAAAATTTAGGACCATAAGAAAAAAATGAATTTTCTTATCACAAATTCACAATCCCTTGCTTAAGCCTTTAAACAAAGTCTTAAGCTAATTAACTCTCCAAAATTAAATAAAGTTGGTGTAGGAAAATTAAAGGGGAGGTTCATATTGATCTCACCAAATCCTAGAAAAGCAAAATAAAATGTTGTTCTCCATCTGTCTCTTTTTTGTGATTAGTTGCTGCACTGAAGTAAATTTCTTTCTAGTTTAAGATCTGAACACTGAAATTCTGTACAAAAGTTGGTAATCTCTCTTTGTTATACTGCTAAAAATGGATCAACATGAGTGTAAAGTTAGTGATGGTATTTAGTACATCACATGAATTATATGACACACATTGACTTCAATGCAGCTTAATTATACACTTCAGTAAGAAGAAATCAACAAATGTGATGTACAAAAATTCTAGAAGTTGAAAAAAAGGTAAATTGCTATAATCTCTTTTGAGTCCATTTTCATTGTCTTAGTTTCTTCACCCACTGTGGGATATTCCGAGAGGTCACGGTAACTTCATTGACATTCACATCCTGTACATTCTTCTTTGATCTAATAAATTTCTTTTCTTATTATCAAAAAAAAAAGATATATGACATTGTCTAAATTTTTATTTTAAATCCAAGTCTTAAAGTCTAAACATATTGGAATCCAGTTTTTCAAACTAAAATAATCTGTTAGATAATATTGATTTTGAATCCATTAGACCAAAAATCAATCATACTTGAGTATGTTTTCATTTCCACTTATCAACATGAACAAATATTTTTGATGCTAGTATAATGCGAACAGAAAGTAAGTAAATGAATGAATACAACGAAGGAGGCCCCATCCATAATCCCACTACAGAATATTTAAAATGTTTGCCACTTGTTTGCTGTATGTAGGTAGAAAGTTCACATGATTTCATTAGTCAAGGAGAGTATGTATTAAACAACAATTTGTCACAATTTCTAAACATAATGCATTATTCTATGTCTATGTGTCCGACCACCTTGACCTAGGGGGAAAAAGTGAAGTGCATTGAGCATATGGATATTTTTACTCTACACAGTGGACAGGGACGGAGACACTCTTTGCCTCAAGGTAGTTTTGTCCTGGTACTGGATGTTGCAGTCCAGTATTGCCGCCTAAGGCCGATCGAGCAGGGGCGGAGCCAGAAACTCTATTAAGGGGAAGCAAAATAATTTTAGGGGATGCAAGATAGCAAAAATAGGCTTAAGATCCCAAAATCTCAGAAAATTTAGACCTGAAATCCGGTTTAGCAAGGTGTGCAATTGCACGCCCTTGCTTTTAACTGCCTCCGCCTCTGCGATCGAGGTTTGAGGGAGGGTGGTTAAGTGATGTTTTCCTCCGGTAAAAAGTCCAAACCCGAAATTCATACACCCTGCACTTGCTCACACCCTCTGGTAAGATGGTCACGCCTAGGTAAATAACTCTTCCTCGTGTGTCAAGTTTACAGTAATTCTTTTTATGCGCATAAAAGCCAAGAACTGGAAATTTCGAAAATGACATACTACTTGGTATAATGCAATAATGCAAGTGAGAGCAATAAACTGATCTCAGAACCTAGTTATATATGTAAATTTTACAAAATGAACTCTTTATAAACTTAATTTTCTGACCAAAGAAAAATTTAAGAATAAGCATTTATCTAGCTTTGCTCCTTTAATTTATCTAAACAGGCTTTTAGAACTAGCCTTTATCCAGCATTGTATCTTCAATTCGACTTGTTACTTTCCTTCAAGTCTTTCAACATTAGCTACCTCTTATATAACCCCAACCAGTACCTATAGCAGAGTCTGAGTAATCCTATCATCCCGTTGGTTTTCGTTCCTAGGATTTTATAATCAAAATTTACTTTAGTTAAAGATTTTTTTTTTCCTTCCATTCTGTTTCAAATTTAAATTTTGGAGTTGTCGATGGTTGATTGGTTGTGGCTTTGAGATAACTATTTCTCGAACTCAACATCATTCACGGGTGCTTGTAGTTGTTATTTCATCCAAAACCTCTAATAACCTCTTTATATAAACCCTTGCTTAAGCTCATAGTTTAACACAAGTCTGTTTCTCTTCTTGTTCTTTCCTTAGTTGAGATGGGAGATCACATAAATCTCTACAGACATCTCAGTGGCCTCTCTTTAGCCCAACGTTTTGCAAACCACAGTAATTCTGGTATTCTACCAACCCCTCGTATTTTCATTAGAGACTATGGCATCAAACCTTTTAGCATCTTAGTTAGAGTTTTCTCAACTTCGATCCTGAAGCAATGGGAAGTTAGAGGAGATTTGAACAACTTCTGGGGTGTGAACTTAGCTTTTCAAATAAGAGAAGTAGACCCAAACCTCTTTATTATTACCTTTAAAACTGAAGAAAATTTCATCTGGATTTCTACAAATGGTCCGTGGTATCCATTTGGAAATGTTCTAGCTGCTACAACAACCTACCAAGGAATGAATATTTCAATAGACAAGAGGTTAAAGAAATACCGCTATGGGCCACCATTTCCAATACCAAATATGAGCATATCGGAAATCATGAAATGCTGGGTTTAATAGCTAATAAGATCTGAAAGTCGCAAGAGTTTGCAAAGGTAGTGAAACACTAGATTGCTTACCTAGAGTTTTAGTCTTGATAAACATTGAAAAACCTCTGATAGATCACCTACTAGTCAAAGTAGAAAAATACCCAGTTACTTCTATCTACTTCAACTACTTGAATCTTCCTTCAAAATTTTGTTCCCACTGTCTTCGTCTTGGTCATAAAGTAGGTGATTGTGCTATCCTTAATGGTCGTCCTTTAGAAGATTTATACGATATCTCGGTTGATTCTCCTTACCCTAGTGATGACATGAATTGGTTGAACGACGAGCTTGTTCAAATATGGAACCCAAAAGACAACTTTGATAGTCAGGAAAACACAATACCGGTAGAATCTTATCTCTCTCAACCAGGAGTATGTGAAACCTTTACTGACATATTTAGGAACTACGTAGATGAAGAACCAGTTTTTCAAAACAACCACTAAGACTATGAAGTTTTAGGACCTTTCGTCATAGAGGAAGATATGCCTCAAGCATCATCTTCAGTGTTAGGAAAAAGAACGTTCCCTTTCAATCTACCTAAAAACTATATTCCTCTGCCTGATTCAGAGGACGAAACTTTCTGATCCGCTAACTCGGAAACGTTCAGGGTAATTGCCGAGTCGAGATCGTCTGAATCGGCGCTTCAGATTGGGTCCGATCTAGTACAGGATATTTCTATTCCAGATCAATAACTTAGGATAAATAATCCTTTGATTGTGGGGCGAAGACTTTCTTTTTCTTCTTTTGAAAATGTTAGGGATTCATTTGAATCCCCGATTTTACCTGTGCTTTTATCTTCCAACATTTCAGCTTCAGCTTCATCTTCATCGCCCATTCTTGAGACTCAAGTTTGCATTTCATCCAATTTTCAAACTCCATTAACTCAGCCAAAATCAGCTTTCAAAATCTCAGTTTCAGATTTTTTATTTTCTTCTTCATCGGAAAATCTCGGCTACATTCCTTCATTGAATGGAGATCCTTTGCAATTTAATCAATATGGGTCAAACATCATAGATAACAAAGCTAAGTCGATTGCCTATCTACCAATTCCTTTCCCAGGTCTATCCCCTTCGAAGCAGCAGGAAGAGACACAAGTACTTCTCATAATTTTAATCTTTACTTATCTCATTCCTAAATTAATTTTCAATCTTTAATTTACTCATAGATAGAAATTGCTTATTATAAACTAGATTTACAACTACTCACATTTTGTAACCTACACAGTCATACAACTAGCTTGATCTGCAAATTAAGATTCTTACTGGTTTATTACAATTATGTTGCTTGCTTAAAAATTCTTATATACTTGTTTTGAAATGAAAATCCTAGCTTGGAATGTGCAAGGATGTAGAAATCATTTAACACAAAATCACCTAGCAAACCTAATTAGTATGGAGAAACCTAAAATCATGTTTCTTTCAGAAACTAAGAACCAAAGACACTTAGTTAAATCTTTAGTATCATCCTTCCCTAATTACCACATTGTAGACCCAATTGGCTCAGCAGGAGGACTTGCAATAGCTTGGATTGATGGATTCTATTTTGAAATAGTTCAATGGAACATTAACATGATTAATATTATTTTTGAATGATGCTTTTGACATTCAGCAATGGGATCTTACTTGTTTCTATGGTAGTCCTTATCCCTCTAATAGAAACATAGCCTGTGACTTCTTAGAAGAAATAGGTGTTCAAATTACTAGGAGGAATATGCCTTGGATAGTGCTAGGAGACTTTAACATGGTCTTTGATCAATCTGAAAAGTTAAGAGGCCTTCCTTTTAATAAATCAAACAGTGAACACTACTACAATATTCTAGAGAGAGATGGTTTGTATGACTTAGGTTTCTCAGGATCTGACTACACTTGGGACAACCATAGATAAGGATCCATAATATTCAGGAAAGATTAGACAGCGCAGTAGTAAATGCTGAATGGCATTCTCAATATCCTAATGCCTCCCTAAGACATCATATAGCCATAGGTTCTGACCACTGTCCAATTCTACATTCTACAAATACCATAACAACTAAAATGGAATGGGTCTTTAAACATGGTTAAAATAGCATTTCTGTATCCAAGTCATAAAAGAAACATGGAAAGATCATAATACATAAGACATCCCTCAAAATCTAGTGACTAATTTGAATAACCTAGGAACTAACTTACTAAACTGGAAAAGAAACATCTTTTGGCTTCCCTCAAAGAAGATTAAAAGACTTCTTAAAGATATTGAAAGGTTGAAAGCAGGTACATATACTGAGTATCAACAGAAAAAAATAAAAGAAAAATTAACAGAATTAGAACTCCTTTATGATACCTAAGAAGCCATAGCAAAACAACAATCTAGGGATAACATTATTGCACTAGGGGAAAGAAACACCAAATATTTCCATACTATCACTTTGAGAAGAAGGAAATGGAACAACATAGAAAGTTTGTTAAATGCTCTGAATATGGCTATTAGAAAAAAAACTGAAATTAGTACAATCCTCACTGATTATTTTCAAACTCTCTTCACTGAAACCCTTCAGACTACCAATCTAATGATCACCTCTTTAAGGATATTATGTTAGTTTTATCTGAACAAGACAACTCTAGCATCATGAGCCCTCCTACTAAAGAAGAAATCTTTTTAGTTCTAAAAAATATGAAACCCAATAAATCTCCCGGACCAGATGGGTTCCTAGTTAGTTTTTTCTTGCATAACTGGAACATAGTGGGCACTTAAGTCACCTTGACTATCAAAAAATTCTTCATAGATAAGAAAATGCACCCAGAAATAAACAGAACTCAACCTTTTTTAATTCCAAAGATAAAACAACCCAAAACACCTAGCCATTTTAGGACTGTGTAATACAGTATACAAAGTAATAGCAAAGATTATTGCCAACAGAATAAAACCCTTTTTAGAGAAAATTATTTCCCCATACCAATCAACTTTCCTCTCGTCCAGATAAATCTCTGATAATATTATAGTTGCGCATAAAATTATTTATTCCTTCAAAAAGAAAAAAGCCATAATTTGTGGTTTAGGCTTAAAAATATATATGTCTAAGGCTTTTGATAGGGTCAACTGGAAATTTCTACTTTCATCCCTGACTTCCTTTGGTTTTAGTAAAGATGTCTGTTTATTAATTGAACAGTGTATTTCAACAACTACAATCTCTGTACTTCTAAATGGAGCTCCTGGTAAGGATTTTAATCCTTCTAGAGGTCTACGCCAAGGAGATCCTCTATCACCATATTTATTTATTATATGTATGGAAATCTTTTCTAGACTTATTCTTACTCAAGAAAATAAGAAGATTCTTCATGGGGTTAAAATAACTCCTAAAAGTGAACCCATCTCACATCTCTTCTTTGCTGATGACTGTCTTCTTTTTGTGAAGGCTGAGTTAGTAGAATGTAAGAACTTACTAGATACTATAGCAACCTTCAGTAAATCCTCTGGTCAACTTATCAATTTCGAAAAGTCAGGAGTTTTCCTTGGAAAGAAAGTAGCACCAAAACACTAAAGAATGATGTCTAAACTTCTAAAAATTAAGCATATAAACTTCAAGGACCCATACCTAGGAGCCCCCCATTTATGGATAGATCCAAAATTAAAACCTTTACACCAATCTTAGAAAGAATGGATTCTAAACCCAAAGGATGGAAGGGCCTAGTTCTTTCTCAACCCAGCAGATGAGTCTTTAATAGAGCAGTCATGTCTAGCATCCCTACCTATCAAATGGGATGTTTTATTTTACCAAAAAAGATAACTAATAAAATCAATGCAATTCAGAGAGACTTTTGGTGGGGAACCAAATCCCCTTTCAGGGCAAAGGCTAAAACTACTGGCTCCTGAACTTGGAATTGTATTAGTCAAGGCTTAGAACTTATTTATCAGTATAGTGTTTGGGAAGTAGGAAATTGACAAGATATTAGTAATATCTTCTTTTAAGTTATTTTCTAGGGTCTAAGAGAATTAAGTTATTTTTATCTAAATGCTTACAAACTGCTTTATGTACAAACTTTAAACTTTGTGGAAAGGTGAAGGATGTTGAACCTCATTGTACTATGTGTGGAATTGAAATAGAAACTACTGAACATCTTCTTTTACATTTCCCATATGCTAAAGAAGTGTGGAACTCAGCTCCTAATCCCCTCTCTCTTAATTTAGATAGATCAAGAACCATTTTAGGCATTTGTAAGGATTGGATCAATAATCATAGAGATTTATTTAGAATTAATGCTTACTAAGATGTGGTTCATTTGGAAGGAAAGATGTAATAGATTCTTTGAGGATAAAACCAAAACATCTAGGACCCTGGCTATAGAAATACAGGAACGTGTTGCTTTCTGGTCAAATGGAAACATCAATCAGGTCAAAACAAAAAACGGCTTAAGAAAGTCTCAAAACCAGTTTGGCAGGCACCACAGAACAACACACTTAAGATAATGTCGATGCTGCTTGGATTTCTGACAATTTACCTTCAAGTTATGCTATAATTTTGAGAGATGATGCAGACAATTCAGAAGGAGGAACAGCAGGACAGTCAACAACATCATACCCTCAATAAGCGGAGGCTTTAGGAGTGTTACAGGAGGCTAGTTGGGCAAAGGAGAAGGGTCTAGAAAGCTTCAGCATTGAAATAATGAAAGCCTTTTCAACTATCTTAAAGGAAAGAATACTGATATATCGTGGCGTTCCAAAGCATATCTAGATGAAGCAGACAGACTATCCCATCTATGCAACAATATTTTGGGTTTCTATTTTTTTCCAAGATCAGGAAACATGGTAGCAGACAATTTAGCTAAATTTGTTAGAACTTTAAATTCAACTGTTTCGTGGGAGTCTACCCCTCCCTCTTGTATTCAACAACAACTTCTAGTAGATAAATTTAATATCAGAAGATCTGCCAATGGATCGATATTAGATAGCTCTATTCCTTTTATATTACGGGCTACTTCGGAGCCTTAGTTCTTAATGAAATGTCTTATTCACAAAAGTAAAATAAAAAAAATAATCGTTATTATTTGCCCATATATAGTCTCTTCCAACTATCAATCTTAATTCTTTCATAGATCAAAATTATTATTATCATCACGAAATCAAAATCATTATTATCATCACGAAATTTCCGAATCCTGACACATAATAATATCCATAATGGAATGTACTTATGCATGTAAATAGGCTAAAGCGTCACACATATTGATTTTTTGCAGTACCTTTGGTTTAAAGCATGAAAATATGTCTATTAATGGGTTTGCTTTGGATCCCAAATGTCCCTTCCTTGACTTGCCCAAGGCATTGCATTTGGCGTTTTCGATTTTGGCTACACTCTTCCAATTGTAAGAACTTAGCAGCCTGGTGTTAGCCGCCTCGAATCATCTACCACTATCGATCCTTTTTCTTCTTACTCTATTTTTTAATTTTCCGATATCTAGACTAACCTTTTTTTTTTATTAGTGGATGAAAATTTCTTAATCTATATGTCTAATCAACTTTAACTACTGTTACCAAAATTTTCAAACACGAGAAAAGAGAAAAGAAAATTCTCTAATCTTATTTATTAGTTTGGGAATATCTTTCGAATAAAGTGGTTTCTTTTTTCTACTTTAGTTCATTAATGGGTGTAGCCCCTACCATAATGAGCAACGAAATCTATCTACAAGAACAGTAAATTCCACGAGTACAAATTGTACAATGTACTGTGCAAGAAATTCTTTACCAGCTCGGTAATAAACTTATGGGACAGTACTGATTTACAGATCGTGGAATTCATGTGTGCAGTGCAATGCGCAATTTGCTTGGATCGAGCACCTGGCATTCCATCAGTATGATCGTATTTGTATGCATCCGCAGATTACGTCCCTCTCTGATATTGCAACGGGTTTATGGGCGCATATGTTCCGATTGCCCTGTAATTTACCCGACACCTTTTTACGGACACTGTAAAAGGTGAATTATAAGTCAAAAGTTTACAGCTACAGTAAAAAGTGAATCATAGACAAAAGTACAAAATGTGCTTCTTGTGTTGTTAATGATAATTCAAATTCAAATTCAATTACGAATTCCACTCGAGTATAATAAAATTCCACCGACCTTTCAAAAATAGAAAAAATCATAGAGCTCGCAAGCACTAAAAACACTAAGTTGTTGATTGGATTACACTTCCCTTCTTATTCTCTATTTTCCGCAACATTTTGAACTACTTTGTATTGTCATGGCACAAGCAATCAACTGAAGAAAAAGAAGAAAAAAACTAAGTTGTTAAATTGTCATTCTCAATGAGTCACAAATCATCGCAGTATGACTAATATATTTGTTGAGTTTTGTTTTCTGAACCCCGAAAAAGATGGCTTCAGAAGCCACAAGGGAGCAAGAACAAGTAGTGATTCACAGTACATTCATCACATATTTGAGACACGGTAACGCGACAAATCAACTAACTGATCGACACTCCCCCTCTCACAATCAATCTTGAAAAAAATTGGATTAGGATTCCAGAATATGACATTTGATCTAACAAAATATGTTATATAATTGTGATGAATGTGGAATTACTTGTTTGAATGTACATACATACAAATCACCCTTTTTTACCCGTTCCGTTATCGCCAAATGATAACACGTTAGCACAAGATTGATTAGGCAGTGAATTAATTAACTAAGCAAGCAGTTTATGACTTTATATGGATAAATAAGTAATATGTTTGTTGTTAACTGTATTGGATTGGAGTGAAATGAAAGTATTTTGGTGCTCGAATTGAAATAAAAATCACAATACTTTTGATGTTTAACTGCTACCATCTATTCCTTGCTATAAACAAAGCTAAGTATGGGTGCGTGTGAGTGGGAGTGGCATCAGGTGATCAGGGGACCGCTGATACAATAGCTCGCTCAAGTTGGGGAAAAGGGATGCTTGTGGGGTTCTACCATTGATATGGACTATGGATCGTATGTATATTTGTTCATTTCGACAGTTCATAAATAACATTACACTTGTAGGTTGCTTGGCAAAAATAAGTTTAGGCGTCAATATCACTGTAGTCATGGCACAGACAATCTGAGTTTGAAACTTATCAACATCAAATTTTTCACGTCATTTAAAAATATCATCAAAGAAGATTATTACCGTTACATGGGAAAGTCTGGGACTAGGCAACTATAACTTTCCCCAGCCAAAACTTAAAAGTTGCTAAGTATATAGCCTTTCTTTTCTTTTTTTCTTTATAGCTCAATAATGTTAAAATCATTTCAACTTTGGCGTATATCATTTGTCATTAATGGGTTTCATCACTACTGCAAAAACAATATTAACTATATATATATATATATATATATATATATATATATACACATGTATATCGTACACTAGGAACAGAAAAGTATATGCACCTAGTTCCAAGAAGCAAGATAAAGAGAGATCAACCACCAAGGCCACTACTAATGTACTATAAACTATACGACACAAAGGAAAACAGAGCTTTCATTTTCGATATTTTAACGGATATGTGATTGATTCTCTGTTTCCCTTTACTAAAAAATATAGAAATGGATATGATATTCCAACATGGGGGTGCCACCCATGTGATTTATAAGAAATAATCCCAAAAACAATAATTGTGAGGCGGCTTCTTGGGTTTGTGAGGGGATGTTAGAGCTTCTTTTGGTCATAACATAAGCATCAATCAAGCTAAATACTATTGGGAAGGGGACAGACAGAATATAACATGGAAACATACACAATTCGAAGCTTCTTCTGCCATGAGATTCAGACACGTCCAGGCCAGTACCTTGGATCCAAAACGATAGTTGACCGGCCCTAGATTAAATATCTGACAATTTTAAGGTGGTAATGGTGGGAAATGTTGGAATAAGTATTTCCGATGAGTCGGATGGTTCAGACACGTCCAGGCCAGTACCTTCTTCTGTCATATGACTTTTAATTCATTTGCACTCTTATTGGTTCTTCTATGCAACAACAAAATAATAGTATTGATGTACATGCCAAAATACGTGAATGAAATTACTAAAAAGAGCATATAACCTTTTCTCTCATTATTCAGATCGACATGATTTTTTATTATTTTTCTATTTTGCTTTTACGTACGAGTGAGGATTCCTTTATACTTTTATTCTCACAATCTCACACTTTAAGCGTCTTTTTTCTAAATAAAATCAGATGATATATGTACCTCTTGCAAAGCTCAACATACCTACTACAGATGAGTGCATTCCTAGACGTATAACCATCTACTACTTTGAAAATGAGACGTTGAAAATCAACGAATTTTTAACCATTGGAAGTAAGATTGGTAGGTGGTGAGGTTTAGTATTACGGAATACACTCATTTTTTTGTAGGAACGTAGAGCCTCACGAGAGGAACATATCCCCAAAATATTAGTTTCTAATCTGTTATTATTTGGATTTTATTCACAAAAATAACGTATAAAAATTGAACTATTCATTTTAAAATTTCGTTTCGCAAAATTTGATACATATCGACAAGGAAATATTTCATTGTTATTGCATTTTAGTATAAGAAGTATTTATAATTACATAGTCATATTTATATTCGTTACGTGGATGGTTAATTTATTAATTTATTTTTATTTTTATTTTTTGAAAGATGAAGATGATTTATTAATGAGACTCAGATTTACAAGAAGTAATGTGTCAAAAAAAAGAAAAACTTATAAGAAGTAAATAACTAAGTACATGAATAAATCAGAAAGGAATAAGAGAAGTTTAAAATGTTTTCCAACGATATAAAGTTTGAAAATATTCGTAACATAGTTTGAGATATGTCATTTCTAAATTTTACTGCTTTGCTATCCATAAGGATATAATAGGAAAAAAAAATATCTAAAAACATCCCTCTCTCCTTATTTTCTTAAAAATTGTGCAAACTCGAAATAACTCAACTCTTATGAAACGAAATGAGTAATTCTTATCGATTACCATGAGAAATATAATCGTACGATAGTAAATTTCCGGAATCCTTGTGGACAAAAAAGTGTTGATGGATGAGTTTACCAATTTCTATACTCAGTGAAATAAGTCGACCAAATTAATTGATTCTGGTTTCAGTCAAAATTCATTGCATACAAAAAAAAATCTATTTGGTAATTTTTGGTCCGCTATATGACTATTTTTCATGAAAAATAAATTAAAATTTGGGTTTGAGATACAGAATTGTTCTAGTGAGCCTTTCTTTATTAAAGTTACCAATCATATATTGGGTCACTTGGAAAATTGAGAATCACAATAGCATCTTGTGTTAGAAAATCGGGCTAAAATGGGAGGATAAAAAAAACATGGATGTTTTTGTTTTTTCCTTCAAGGGTCCGTGAAGATTTTCTAAAACAATTATTACGACCCTTTCTAATATGATTCACGAGTGCAAATCGATCGATAATTGTAATAATGCCTTCTGGATATAATAAAGCCGTTTTACCAACATAATTGAATTCAAGGTTTGTACCCCTTGGTTCACCAAGAACACTCATGAGAAATTCTGATGAGGAGAGAAAACTGAAAACTTTATAAAAAAGAAGAGGATACCGAGTGCACCACCAATTCTTTTGTTCCAATAAGTATCAAGCATACGAGGATGTGAATATTTCTTTACAATTAAGTAACTACTTAATGCGGAAATAGTAAAAGTACACAAACACAACATTTTTCTTAACATGGTAAACTGCTTGGCAGAAAAACTCCGGGACTTAATCCACTTTTTTCTGCTCTCATTATTAAGCCGATACACAAATTGACTACCATAATTTTGTGTAGATGAGACAGAATAAACTACCCATAGTTACTCAGTGTCCTCGGTATCTCTTTCGCCTACAACCAATTTGGCCAACATATGTGAATCACCTAACCATTTTTTAATTTATTTCTGATACTTGTAACTTTATTGATGTACAGTTCTTTTTTTATTTTAAGGTCTTTCTCTTCTGAAGTAAGGCCACCCAAGAACTATCGAGATAAGTTACTAGAATCTGTGAACACCCGTTGGAATCTGAGGATATAAGTCACAATTTTTTAGCAAATTTTTATGTGGAACCATTGTTTAGTTGCTACAAGTGTTTGACTGGTTTACCGCGTTTGCTTGTAGTCACTGAATCAATGAGTTATTAAACTCACAGAAGAACCTTGTCCTAGATGTTTCACCTTGTTGTGAACCACATTGAGTTTTAATCAAATAGTTTTTCCTTGGATGTATTGATTTGATAATCCAAAGAAAATCTTAGTCTTTCGGTTAGGCTGAATATCGATCGTCTTCTTGACGGACTGGAGAGCAACTCTTAGAAAGTTACAGACATCTGTTAGGGGATTCACGTGCGCAATTTTAAAGCTATTGTAGATGTAGGGATACCGCTGAAGAGGGATAACTTAGTGCTAGTATATTCCTGCTTCTCAACTACACGAGACCAAATTCTGATAGTAGGCAAAGGTGTAACGACTTAATTTGGTGAATATTCAAATCTGGACTAGGTTTGTATATTTCTTCTCAACTACACTAGACCAAAGTGCGACAATAGGCAAAGGTGTAGCGGCTTAATTTGTTAAGTTTTCAAATCTGGACTAGGTCATTGGGTTTTCTTCATTTATAGTTTTTTTTTTTTTTTTTTGAAAAAATCTATGGTGTTGTGCTTTACTCTATTTTCGTTTTATATTGGTACTTCTTTAAAGCACCTTAATTTTAATCTAAGTGTAAAGTCGAACATGCATCATATCCATCTTGAAAAAGTTCGTTCACAGAATATTTTGTATAACTTATAATCACAAAATTGTGATGTAGTCGATACCCTCGCCTTTTCACTTAGGAGTGGATTTATTATAATTTACTTTGACCCAACTTTTTGTAATATATACAAAAGTAAAAAATCATGTTAAACGCGAGAGGAAAGAAAGACAACGGGTCTCAAAGTTCTATGGAACGGAATGAAAGGGAGATCAGTGATGCACTTGGAGATGTTATATTCAGGTGCGTAAAAGCACCGGGAGCTCACACTGAGTATCATTAACCTGCTAAGTATACTTGCCGTTGGCTGTTTATCTTTTCTCTTAAACTTGATATTTCACCAAAAAGTGAACTTGAGGGTATTTTCCTTTGATATTTTAGTTAAATATATTAATGATATGTAACCTCTTTTAATCTCCTTTTATTCTACTTTTTTTAAGGTTCCTTTTGCATTCAGATTTTTATGGTAAATAAATAATCAGAAATATAATGTGATAATGTTATGAATGTTGTATAAGAAGAAGATGATGATGATAATGTATATGGTGACCAAAAAAATAATCAAAGATGTTGCTGATATTTATGTTGATGTTTTGGTAATGTACGATGTAAGTAGATGATACAACAATGAAGACAGTAATAATGTGATAAAGATGATTATTAAATTAATGAAGTGAACAAGATTGAACATAATTATTTGTTGTAAAAGTGTTATATTGGTTGTAATGTCCCTAGGATCTTCTGGCTCTTGATGCCAAATATAGAAAATTTAGTAAACTTTATTATCTCTACAAAATAGACTAAGAGAGAGAGAGAGAGAAAAAAAAATTACACAAATAATTCTTAATGGAGAATTTATTTACTTGGTACAAATGCCAAATGGTATTCAATACCCATGAGGAACTTTGCCAATTAAAGTTGGAAAATTATTTAGTGAGTAAATGCATAACCATGAGAAATTTGTTTTGTTATGATGAACGAAGTACTTTGTTAAAACATTTGATTGAAATATGTACAAGGGATGTTTCTAAATATTTTTTGACAAGTTATAAGTTTTATTTTATTTTATTTTATTTTTTCCTTACAAGTGTTTGTTGTTTTCTTGAAAGAAAGTACAAATTATAATGATGTGTTATGCTCCTTGCTTTCCTTTTTTTGGTCGGTGTTTGCTAGTTTTGGTTCAACTTATATTTACTTTAAGTTTCGTATAATAAAATTTTAACTTTTCAATCAGGAAACATAAAAAAATAGACTACATTTACATATATTGTTAGAGCACCGCTCGGTTGAACCCACCAAGCGTTTGTATGTCAAGGTTGGTTGTCATATTTTAGTATCAAATTAAACTCATGAGTCGCTTGATTAAATTACTAGAGTCAACTTCATTAGGTTAGACTAGGAAGTCTAGAAATGTTGAGACATGCAAGTACTACTCTGAAGGCCTGAAGAATCCGAAGACGTATCGACATCGACGAAGACATCATCCTTCCACTTGAGGTTAGTAATACATGACTTGACTTGTTTCCATTTTTATATCGTAAGCTTTCAAGTCATTTTTGATTGGAATCATAACATGCTAAGTTATATACATGAAACTCTAGTAATAGAGACTTGATCATCTTATTATCATCAAAGTGTCAAGGAAGAATATATCAATAATTGTGAATTCTTTATATGGATAATTTTTGATGGGGGCGTTTTTTGATGGGAGCATGAGGGACAAATGATATGTTGACACCCGTTTTCCTATTAATTGTTTTAACAAATTTTGTTACCAAGAATATCAAAGATAAAATATAACCAATTAATATAACTAATTTTTTCTCTCCAAAAATACATTTGTTTTATATTTGTGGAAACAAAATATGTTGGAAACAATGAGAGAGCGTTCAACAATACGTTTGATTTTCTGTGGAGGAGCAGGGACAGGGAAATCCACTCTAATCAATGTCATTGTTCGATCAACAAGAGAATTGTTTAGAAATGATAAAGCTATGAGGATCATGGCACCCACCTGTGTAGCCGCATTCAACATATTGGAGGTGCAACCATTCACCATGAGCTCTCCATAACATGTACACTAAAAACTCTAGATTTCCTAGCATACACTTATTCTCTTGTTGCTACTACTGCACTATAATGTTCATTGTGTCCTTGTTATACCTGATTCTGTTATTTCGGTAAGATCGAATAAGTCCATTTCATGATCGCTGTTGTTTTTCAAAATATTTACTTAGAGCCTCAATTACATTTGACTCATTTAAATATGCTTGTACTATTTTCTTTGTACGGTATGATTTTGTTATTGCAAGTGTTTCATTCCAATTCTAACTAATAATTGTTAAGATTAGGTGAAATGAACACTTCTTTCGTATTCTCCATACTAATTTTATTTGAAAATATATTTCTATTTCGGTAAGACTGTGCATTAAAATATCATCTTAGATTGGTCATTATTTACAAGTTTCAATATTCATCTTTACAGCGGATAAGAACCAAGCATACAAGAAATTAGAGACAGAACGGTGTGGACATATGCAGAAGGATTTCAAAGATACAAGGTTGATTATTATTGATAAATATAGCACGATTGGAAGAAAGATGCTTGACAATATTGATCTTCGATCGAGAGATATTTTTGCTAGCAGTGAGCCTTTCAGAAATATCATGATTTATGTAATATGTTAGGTTGGTTGAAATGATGTTGATATGCTAATAATGAATGATAAATATCATGATGATATACAATCAAAGATGTTGAAGATATTTATGATAGATGTTTCATGGTGGTGATGACATTTATTGATGAAGATGATTTATGTTGATTATGAAATTCAGGGAGGGTGTTAAATTTGAATGTGTCACACGTATTACTATTAAATTAGATGTTTGTGTTAAAGATTTATTTGATATGACCTTAATAAAACGTGTGGGGATCTAATCCTAGTGTTTATGCAGTTTTTGGCACACTAGAAATCTCCATTATAGGTGGTTATCTCTAAAAAAAACGGTTAAAACATGGTTGTTTTCTTTTATTCTAAGTTTGGATAAGAATCATGAGTAAGATTTTAATATTCTCCACCGAGTTTGGAAGTACGTGTAGCAATTCCTTACCTTAACATGTAAAGTAATCTAGTGAGCAATTTACTAATCCAGTGAATAACTTTTTCCCGTGGGAGAAACAAAATATAAAAATCCGTAATTAAAATATTTGAATTGGGTTAGGCAGAAAAATATGAATTTTTGAACCCCTCTTTTAATTGAGTTCGTAAGAACTGACTTAGAAAACAAAAATCAGCTGGAATTTAAATATTTTAAAGATTAATAACTCTAAACCGAGATTTCAATTACAACTGGAAGAACTAAGAGTTAAGTTTGTCGATTTCGAGATTTGCAGACGAAGAAAAAAAAGAACAGAGATGGGAAGATAGTTAATGAAGTTACAGCTAAAGAAATTGGAACCAAATTTGAACTGAAATCTTAAGATTTAATTCCAATAGGGGTCGCGTTGAAAAATCGAAACTGAGATTTGAATTCGTTTTGAAACTGAGATTTCAGTTCGTCTTAGCTGATTAGAGGACGAAGTAAAAAGAGAAAAGACCTTGGAAGGAAAATAAAAATTCCGCATGTACCCCTTGGCTGTCTCAAATCTACGAAAAAAATAGGAAAAAATTCAAAAATAAGGAGGGGTAATTTTGTTAATTCATGCAAAACCGGAGAAAACACCTTTTCTCTTTATTTTAGTTATATGATGATATTCAGGGAGGGTGTTAAATTTGATTGTGTTGTGCATATTACTATTAGATTAGATGTTTGTGTTAAAAATTTATTTGATATGGCCTTAGTACAACGTGCATGTGGGGATCTAATCTTAGTATTTATGCAATTTTTGGCACCCTATAAATCTCCATTGTATGTGGTTATCTATAAAAAAAAACGGTTAAAACGTGTTTGTTTTCTTTTTATTCTAAGTTTGGATAATAATCATGAGTAAGATTTCAATATTCCCCCAAACACTGAAATCCTAACCTAGATTAGTTGATTTTCTCTTTTGTTTTGTTTTTCTGAGAGAGAAAAATAGTTATAATAAAATAAAAAAATATGTACATAGAGGGCTTTGTAGAAGAAAAACCCAAATGCCATATCAGAGATCAAAAAGAATATTACACAACCGTAGTATCTTTTTAATGAAATAAGATTTGAGAGATGGTATAAACATTAGAAGTAGTAATTAAAAGACACTGCTAAACAATCGCATGCTTCACAAGCATGATAAGCCGTTCAACTATCTTTTTCCTACTATCCTAAAATGATTAGTGCATCCATACTATAACATTAATTAGCATCAAAGTCACGCTCGTGTTTGCTAAATTTCTTATATATACTACCATGTATTACTATTATTTTCTCTTATATATGTCATCTATTAAATGAGTCATTCGAAATCAATGGAAATGATCTAAAATGCTAAAGAAATGAAGTATTATAACTGTCGAAGAACCCAAAGGAATAAATATATGGAAATGGTCATTATGCAGTTTATTCTGAAGAAAGGCTAACTATAACTCAAAAGGAATGAATATAGGGAAAAAGTGAAGAAAGATGTTAAATCTCTAAAACAAAATAATTAAAGGAATAAGGTTTATTTATTAGACTACCTCATTCAAATTGAGGTTTGAAGGATTACATAGAAGAGGTGGTAGATACACACACCCTCTTGTTACATCATTATACATTTGGTAGTGACATAAAAATTGTATAATATAAGTTACGTTTTTTGAGATTACATAAAACCAAATAACATGGAAGAGACTAACAGAGGTTTTGATCCTACAATTGAGAAAAATGATGCTCCAAAGAATATCTTGATCATTCCCCAAACTTGATTGTTGACCACTGATTGTATCCCCCTGAATTATCAGATCAGTAAGACTAAGATTTTTCTTCAATTGAAATTCCAAAGCACATATCTTTGTCTCATCCTTCAGAGAAGAAGTTGTATCAAAATCAGTCTGGTATCCGAATTTTTTTTTTACCAAAAAATCCTGAATAATCTTCATGAATAACCAAAAAAGATTTCATCCAACATGACATATCTTCTGCACTATTCCTTCTATTGATTTGGACAGATGAAGTTCTTGAGACAAGATCTGGAAGAAAAAAAATCTGCTGTAACAATTCCATATGCTGATTGTATTACCAAATCCCTTTAGAAATCCCCAACCCGAGGGCTATGATAAATCGATGTATAAGCGTAACGAAAGAACATACGACATGTAATAACCATTGAAATTAAACAAGAAAAAACAAAAACTTAAAACTAATATTGCTTAAAAGGAAATATTTTTATTTAAAAAGTAAAACAGACTAATTAATGTTTCCTAGATTTCATCGGTAGATCTGAAGTCTCAGATCCTAAACCGAGTAAATCTAGATTAAAAAAGAAGATAATTGAGGAAAATTATGAGACAAAATTTAGGATTTTTTTTTTATGAAAGATGGTTATGCAAAGAAATTTTAAAATTAAAATCACGCCAGACAATGTTGAATCTCTATCATTAAGAAGGCTTGAAGTCTTTGATGAGACAATTTTATTCCAACATCTCTAGTGTCAAAATAACAAAAAAAGAACATGGACCTCACTAGGATAGTTTTAATTTTAAAAAATATTGTAAATTTGTAAAAATCTTTATAGCGGTTCCAAACATTTTTCATGAAAAACAGCGAATCTATGCGGGAAATTTTCGACAAAGTTATTCAAAATGTCAACACAATCGAATCTTATTTGGTAGAGTACTCTTGGATCAACATATCGTGGAAAAGGTACTACATCATATTCCCTCTAAGTTTTATCAGAAATGTTCAAAATTCAAATCACTCAAGTTTCTCTCTCATCTCTAACTCTTCCTCAAAACCTTAAAAGAACCCTCGCCACCATTAAAGTTGATTGCTTTCCATTTTCTTGTTTTCTTAGATAGGTAGTAGTTTAGGTTAGACTTGTTTAAGGTTTTGTTTCAATTTATATTTTTTTAAGAGATTTTTATGGTGTTCTTGTGGGTATTTTTCCCTTTTTATTTATGTCTTCTCTTTTATGGAGATTCATGCGCTCACATGGCGTTTCTTTGTGATTTTGACGGAGATTTTAGGCGGAAGTTCAAGTGTGATGATCAAGATTCAAGACTTTGGGCATATTACTCTCATATTTTTATGAGAATATATCTCTTTTTCAAGAAGAAAAAACCCGGATTATGATCCCGAAACCATTCTTTGCATCTCCGGATTGCTTGACACTCTTATTGGTAGTTTGTTACTTCTCTTCACAAATTACTCTTTGTTGGTAAAATGTTTGATAACCAGGCCACCAAAATCCATTTAAAAGGATAATACATATTTTCATGGATTGTTCCCTTTTATCCATCTAATTCTCGATAGTCTAGAGTCTCTAGACCTAGTAATATTTATATAAGGTTTGGCTCTGACTTTTTTATTTATTTATTTGCAGTTTTGCACCTACTAATAGATTACAGCCAGTACTACTAATCCACTATCTATAGGTGGCCCTTGTGGCATTTTATGTTCCATTCGTGTTTGCCGAACAATCTCAGATAAAAATAATCTTCGTGTAGCACAAGGCTGCTATAAAGGTTAGTGATTAATACTAAACAAAAACTATCCTCCGATCACGTAAAGTTTGGTAACTCCTTGTAGCATCCTTGGTGTACAGTATGTTAATCCAGTTATGATTTCTTTACAAGACCCTCGCCGTCAGACTCCTATCAAACATTTAATTACCAAGGAGTAAAATATTTTAATCTTGTTTTACCTAGTTTGACTGAATCCAAATTTGTGCAACCCAAAAGCTAGGGTGCATAAATACACATCTCCTCATCGGTGCGTTTGAATTCGGGTTTGCATTGTAAATATCAACACTGCTAACGGGGCTGCCATTTTATTAGGGGTACCAAATTATGTATAATAAAACAAACTGAAAAATGCTCTGTCTTATATGGATTGTGGTACCATTTTTAGTAAACTGACACCTCATTAACAATCATGGAAGGAAGGAAAACAATATGATGGTTCTCAATATTCATCACCCGAAGTGAAAATAGGGTTTTTTGTGCACCCTCGGTTATAGCGGTGCACCAATATAAGAATTGTTGCTTTTACCAACACCGGTAAATGCAACAAATATTTTTCACAGTGCTGGTTTAGGTGTGGGTAAAGAGGTTCGTAAAGAGGTGGAACCTCATTCAAACAGTTGATAAATTGAAGAAAATAAATAAACAGAAGATTTTTTTTTTTAAAATGTACTTAAGCTTACTGGACCAGCTTCAGAGAATAAAAAAAACTGGCTAAATTGGGGCCTACCCCACTTAATTTGGGCGTACTAATAGATGACAAAAAAGGTCATTAGAAATAACTTTCACACCACCCCTTATCCAACAATTACTCAAGTACCTAATTTACACCTGTTTAATTAGCACTAATTAATCGTATTAGGTGTTAATTATGTTTTAGATGTGAGATCAACTAATGTTAAAGAGTTCTTCAAAACATCAAACAACTTAAATTTTTGATTTTTTTTTCGTAAACAGTACCCAGAATCGGTTTACGTTAACGCACTTGTAAACCGATTATGGGTTGATGTTCCAAAATTAACAGAGGACTTCAACAATCGGTTGAAGTTGGCATATGTATAATCCGATTATGCCAATCGGTGTTTTACTTGACATATATAAACCGATTATTGTCTTTCATAAGAAATTTTTTTCCATTCATTTCATTATTGTAAGATGCATTTAGCACATGCATCAAGCCTTTAAACCCCTAGGTGACCCTAGTGGACGAGTTATAGTCTCGTGAGGGTTTACATAGAGATCTACCCACAAAACCTACACCAAAACTTCTAAAACCATCAATCTTCGTTGGAGGAATCCGAGTCCCATTCACTCGACATGAAGTCCGGGGAATACTCCGGGATTTTGGATATTATGAATTGATAGCTTGCATAGAATGCGAATGCTTCCCCCTTTTCCTCCAAGTAGCACGCTTTGACGACTTCATGCTACAAAAATACAAACACAAACTTACTTTGTTAGTGGTGTTTAGTAGGAAGATCAAACAACATGGATCACGTAAAATAAACCACAAAAATACTTACAAATTGTTCAATGGAGTAGCTAAAGTGGCTAGCGTTTAAAATCCGTTTTTGGATAGCTAAAAAAGCAAGTATCGTATTTTCGATGACTAGGTTCCTATAATGCACTTGTTGAACACTTCTTCCATTAGGATTCCCAAACTCTTGCATATATTTGTTATGCACCTTTGTCCAAAAGGTTTCGGCATCTACCCTTACGGATGACTGATTTTTGATTCGAGTTTCGGCGTACCATGCTTTGGTGACGGATAGATCTTCATTTGAATCAAATGAAGCCATTGTGAAAGTATGAAATGAGTAGTTGTGGAGTATATGGAGTGAGAGGGAATAAAATGAGCAACTTTGGGCCAAATGGGGTCCAAGGATGAGGTCTCTATATATATAGAAAGTCCCTAATGACTTCTTTTTTTGAGAAAAGTGAAATAATTTGAAATAATCGGTCTTCTCGAAGGTCTGTAAAATCCGATTGGGTTTTTATGCCAGCAGCAATCGGTCTTTCTTGTGACTAATATAAACCGATTAAAGACATGTAAAAAAATTGGATTTTCACCGACACTAATCGGTTTATATAGATGCATACGTGATCCAATTATAGCTTGAAAAACATACAGGAAAAATAGCATTTTTAAGGCATGAAGAATCGGATTATACATAACCCACACATAAACCGATTCCTTTATGGAACCTAGACAATCGGTTTATGTTGACATATCGAGTAGCCCGATTTTTGGCATGTCAGGCTAGAATTATTTTGCAACACATAATTATAATTAAAACTTTAAATGCATATTAAGTTCAACACCATGATCATCCAAAATAAAAACCTTAATCATCCCAAAGGTGAGTTTTAAAAACTTAAAACAACCACAAGTCTTATAAAATTAAACTTTTAATATCTAAAACTTAAAGAGCATCAGCAGCAGCACCACCACCGGGAGCATTTGCAGCACCACCATCAGCAGGAGCACCAGCATCACCAGCAGAACCACCATCAAGAGCAGCATCTTCTGCTTCAGCCATGGCTTGAAATTGAGCCATTTCTTCCCACAAACCTTCCATAAATCCATGACGATCCCTCTCAGCTGAAATCATGTTTCTCCTCATCCTAGTGAACCTCATGACCTCATGAAGCTCCTCAAGTGCAAGCTTGTCAATCAATGCGAGGGCTTGTTCAAGACGGGTCTCACGCCCATAAGCAAACTTATAGAGGCTTCTTTCTGGCACTGGTTGTGGTTCCCTAAGAATATCCTCCAAGGTGAGCTCTCGAGTGTAAAAAGCTAGGTGTCCGAAGTCCATATCTACATTAAAAAAAAAAAAAAAAATCAAGTTAACAATCGGTACATAACTAAACATATGTAATCCGATTCTCAACAACAAAACACACAGGAATGTCAAACACAAACAATCGGTTTATGTGATACATATATAAACACAGATTGTGGAATGGAATCTGAAGAGACAATCTTAATCGGTAAATTAACAAGCACATAAAACCCGATTATGGGATCGCATAATTTAAAAAAATATATATAGTACCCAGAATCGGACTATTCTAAAGCACTTATAAACCGATTCTGGTGATGTATTTTCATATTTCGTTTCTAAACCTAGAATCGGTTGATGTTAATAATCATATAAACCGATTACTCTGCATGCTCTTCATGGCCGAAGAACAAAACCCAGAATCGGTTTATGTCGAATAAACCGATTCTGGGTGTAATCAGAGATTTTGATGGACGAAAATCGAAGATTTAAACATGTAGATCAATGAAGAAATGCGAATCATAGAATGAGTTAATGGAGATTTACCTTTTTCTTGGTAGGATCGAAGATCTTGGAGAAGAGGATCAAAAAAATTGATTAGGGTTTTGAGAATTTGGAAAGATTATGATGAAAATAGAAAGTTTTTTAGGTTTAAGTTTTTTATGTTTTTGGATTTACTGAAAATGGAAATATTAGTATTTATATGAGATTGTTTTAGGAATTAATGTGGGAATAAATTAGGATTTTTGAGAAATTTAGTAGCGCAGAGCAATTTGGTGGAGTGGGAAGGGAAATTTGATAGGCCCAAATTAAGTGGAGTATGCTCGATTTAAACAGGTAAAGAAACACAAGAATCAAACCAGTAGGTACATTTCTTTTTTAAACACAACGTACGCGGCAGCGGCAATGTGAAACAAAGCACAAACAACACGTATACGGCTTATCCGGCAAATAATTAACATTAATTAATCAAATTCGAACTAATAATTAGAACTCGTCAATGGCAATATACAAGACTGTATTTATTCGATTACTCAATAATTTCTTCGAAACATCTTCTTACGTGCAATTTAATGTAATGCCAAACAATATATATGTCTCATTCTGTTGTCTTTCTTGTTGTTTTGTAGCTGAATTTGCGCAATTTTATTCATTTCCATTACCAAATGTTAAAGAAAAATATTCACCGACCGGCACATGGAAAATAAACAAATCAAAACTGATATACAATTTGGTGCTGACTTAAGAGAAAGTCTTTGTACATCAATACAGTTATGCGTATGATCATTTAAAAAATGTATGTTTGGTGTGAGTAGGTTAACAATCTGGCAGATTATGACAAACCATTTTGATTAAACTAATAAAATATGATTGAGATATTAGTTAATGATTTAATCATAAAACTAATGTACTAATAACGTCATTATCCGTTATACGTTTTAAAACTATCATTTTCGTTCCATTTATGTTATGATGACGAGTTTGATCATTCTGAAAAGTAGTAACTAGTTCTAAACCTAATTAACGGATATTCCGGAATAAACTTATTCTCATTGGAACCGAAAGATATTACAAAGAATCTAAAGACTTAAGGGTCTAGACAAATAAAACTCTCATATCGCTTTCTATTGGCCGAAATAGGTCTTTCTTGAGTTTTGTGAAACGATGGTTTTGGTAAGGACACTTGACAATGTATGATTGGTTTAAATTTAAAAAAGATTAAAAAAAGAAAAGCAAATTCAATTTGGAATTCATGACGTGACAATATTTAGGTGAGGACACTTGGCAACGTATGACTGGTTTAAAAATTACAAACTTAATAGGAAAACTTAACCTGCCGTGTTTGGAATTTTATGGAAGTCCAAATTTAATTTGGAAATCGAGTAACTACTATATTATGACTATTTTTTCCAAATTAATATATAAAGGGGAAAAAATCCACACATTTCCTGTGAAAATAAAAGGAAAAAGTAAATAAAATCTGCACATATTCTCCACCTATTTGATGTATTTGCCCGCCACACCTGATAAAAAAATGTATCGCCACGGGATGGGGTGAAGCCCCGTGCACACCAAATGCAATGCCACGGGGCAGGGCGAAGCCCAGCGCACACCAAGTTAAAACGAAAAAATAGATAAAATCTGCACATATTCTCCACCTATTTAATGTATTTTCCTTAACCAACAACGTCGAAGACATGTGGACTGAATCGATGTTGCCTTCTGACGTTGATGCTTTATGGTATACAACACGTTAGTCTTCACTGCTTTTTTTCTATCTTTTTGTTCAAAAAAAAATAATATTTTCCCCGCCACACCAAATCAAAAATACATCGTCACGGGGAGGGGCGAAGCCTCGCGCACACCAAATCAAAAGTACATCGCCACGGGGCGAGGGGAAGCCCCGCGTACATCAAATCAAAAGTGCATTGCCCCGCGCACACCAAATTAAAGGAAAAATAAATAAAATCTGCACATATTCTCCACCTATTTAATGTATTTGCCTCGCCACACCAAATCAAAAATACATCGCCACGGGGTGGGACGAAGTCCCGCGCACACCAAATTAAAAGAAAAAATATGCCCGGTGCGTAGCACGGGCACAAATCTAGTTTTACTTAAAGAATTATAGCGCGTTTGGATATCAAAAGCAGAAGTGTTTCTGCTTGAAGTCAAAAACAGAAGTCAGAAGTAAAGATATTTTGCTTCACAAAAATCGACTTTTTTGTTTCTAGAAGTCGTTCCGAAATCTTACACTCAAACTAACTTCTTATTTTTCCAAACATGCTGAAGTTTTAGATTCCATGCTCCAGCAGCTATTGACATTTGAAACTATTTGCAAATATTGTTGTGGGTCTTGTGATAGGGTCTAGTGCACGCCTTATATGAATATTCTGGAACGATAAATTTAACAAGTTGGATACACGTTAATTAAGAGAAATGAACAGTTGAAACTACGCCATATCATGTCATCACCGCTGAGCAAGTAACCAATAAATGCCTCCGGAACCACATCTCCCATACCAAGGCCATCCATATCTCCGTTATCCAAGAGACTTGATTCTACTAATCCAATTATCCAAATGGGATTCAAGATGGAAGCAGTGATTATTGATGAAGACAAGATGATTAAGTGAGTGGGTCTACCCTCTCTACAGTGTGTTTGACCATGTTGGTAACCTAATAATGAAATGATTTTTGCATACCAATTATTTATTTGTAGGTGTCTGTGACAAAACAGGGCTCTCCCTAGTAGGCTCCTAGCTAGCCTTTAAATTTGATGGAGGCATTTGAACAACTTAGTTAACTGTATCACCTTTCTAACAACTATGTTGTAATCTCACCCTGTTCTATGATCGATCTTAGCTTCACCATTGACTATTGAGATGATATGTATATCCTTTCTAACAACTACTTTGTAATCTAATCTCACACTTCATGGATTTGGAAGAGAAGCGCCTATTTAAATTGGCCTCAAAAACACCCGAAAATTCAGTCGACTCAGGAACGAAACCGCTAGTAGATAACAACACTTTAACAGTAATTTTAATTATTATGAATGAGATAGCAACGAGAAAGAAAATAACAAAGATGCATATGTACGCAACAAACCAAAAGATAAATAATGATGATTCAAAATTAACTTGTGACCAACAAAAACAATTGCAACAAACAAATGAAACAAATAGGAGTGCTGAACAGATATGTATGATAGCTACTAGTCATTGGATGATGCAATTGTAAGTTCATGTGAGGCATAATTTTGTTTGAAAATTCTATCTCGACTTTACCTTTCCTTGTTCAAAAAGAGATAAGACTTGGCTAATTATTGGCACTGTATCTTTGCTTCCCATACATGCATGTTTTCTCTTGTGTACTATGAACTCGAGGCAATTATTGCTGGCTTAACTTTGTGATAGGCTAGCCATTTGATTTCCTCCTAAAGCCCATTAATGGAAGGCTAGACTAAGTTGTAGGTTTGACACCATTTGCACCTGTCGAGTGTCAAACTTAATCAGCCGTTGCACTACAGCGGAGGTTTTGATTAGGGAATACCATTTGGTTTTGCATTTATGGGCCAGTGTCAGTGATTTCCCTTTCAAGTGAACGATTTTTTGGACACTACTCAAAAATGAAAGGGGACTACTCTTCAATTTTTTGGGTGGATATTAGAAGTAATAATGAGTCACCCCTTATCTAAGTTTTTTTTAATACCAAACTTGCCCTTGGTAATTAAATTAGTTAATGTAATGATTAATTAGTGCTAGTGTAATGATTAATAAGTGAGGTTAGATTAATTAGTTGGGTGTTTTTAAATAATTTTTGAGAAGAAGGGGGTTTTGGTTTTGGTTTTATTAAGATGGTTGATTTCGAAATGAGGGTTTTGGGTACTTAGGTATACTTCAGATTTAGTTAATGTTGTTTGAATTGGCAAAAACTTTCGAAAAAATGAAAATTTTATAAACTGATTTCGACCATGGAAATAAAGTTCGGCTACGACATCTGAAGAACAAGTAGCCGAACTCAGCTTTAATGGAGTTTTTGTTTTCAGAGAAAAGTTTGGCTAGGAAAAAAAGTTGCGACGTGAACTAAAAGTTCGGCTGGGAAAAAAATATCCGACGTAACCGAACTCAATATATAGGTTTTCAGAGAAAAGTTCGGTTAGGAGGAAAAAAAATGCGACGTAACCGAACTAAAAGTTCGGCTAGGAAAAAAAGTTGCGACGTAACCGAACTAAAAGTTCGTCTGGGAAATTTTTTTTGCGAGGTAACCGAATTTTTCTCTGAAAGAAAAAACTCAATTAAAGCTGAGTTCGGCTAGTTCGACAAACTTTTTCACATAATTCCTAGCCGAACTTCTCTCTGCAACTTCCATTTTCAACTCATTTTGATGATTACTACTCATTTTTTCAACCAAGTAATGGGTTTGTGGAATTTTTTTTAATCGAGACGATGAAGCGGAAAGAAGAGAAGAAAATGAAACCTCTAATAGTAACGGATTTGTGAAAAATTAAAAGTAATAGATTTGTTATAATTTTGATTTAGATTTTGATTTTGTTTTGTTAATGATTTAGATTAGGTTACACATATATATATATATCTGTGTATATTTATTAGATTAGTTTTAATTTTAATTAGGTTAAGGGTAGGTTAGTCATTTCCACACTTTAGGATACCCCTTATAAGTATAGGGTAGACATTCCTATCACAAAGTAGTCCCCAAAAAATGGTTCTTTTAAGTTTTTAACGCAATTAGTATAAGGCCCATGCCTAGCCTAAAAAGACCGGGCTTCAGCTCAGACAACAAGAGCAGACTGACCTGAGTCCTGATTGTGTATGTTGTGTGATTTTGTATTGTTTTACTAACCGTTGAAGGACTACTCTTATGCACATGTCAAACTCTATAGTTTGCTAAATTAGCACCCACTATGGATATAGCAAAGTGGCAATCATATGTGTTAAAGTGTAAAATATAACTCTTAGACATGCACGACAGAGTATCTAGCGAGCGATAGAATGTCCATCGCTATATGGCAAAACCATTGCTCGATGGTTTGCATAGCGCCAGCGATAGTCTTGCTATCATTCGTCGGTTGATCATCGTTCAGCAGTTTCTTGTCCAACGTCCAAGAGTTCAGCCCCTATAAATACCCAAGTTCAAATTCATTTTCGTACTTACACCATTTCAACTTCAAATTCATTTCAATATGCCTATTGCCCGCTACACCAAAGTGGCTAGTGATCGCTTCACTCGAGAAGAAGATGTTTCTCTAATTCGATGTTGGATATCAGTTCCAAGCGATATATATTTCAATTTAGAGACTTTTAATTTATGGGGCACCGTGTTTCGAAGGTTTATGACGTTAAGTCATGTAAATTCAAGAAGAACAAATGAGTGTCTTCAAGAAAGATATTGCTTCATCAATAACGAAGTGAGAAAGTACGCGCAAATTTTGTGGATGACAAAAGGGGATCATCCTGGGTTTTCAATCGATGAGTTAAAATTAGAGAATTTGTTGAAGACAACAGAAGACGGTTTAAACATGATGAATTCTATCAACTCTACAAGATTCATGTGCAAGGATTTAGTTTTGATTAAGTAATTATGTAATGCAATTGCAGTTAATTTTAATTGAATGTTGGAATTTAATGAAATGTAAAACTAGTTTCGATTTGAACATTAACTTAAAGATAGTTTTCATTAATTACAACAAAAAGATTACATTGGAAATATTTAAATTGAATTGCATCCATAAACTATTCATTTCCCTGACCATTTTTCTCACCATTTCCTCCCGGACCATTAAAGATCCAACTGCCCATGCTTTCTGGATCAAGAGTGTTGTTCAACATATCAGAGATTGTGCCGGTTTGAGACTGACTTGGTGGTTCAGTCTCTTCAGAATCTTCAAAACCTTGAAAAGTAATGATTCACTCGGACGGAAGGGGATATGATACAAATCTTGAAATGCGTGAGGTTGAAATGCTTGAGCTTGAAATGGTTGAAAAGCTTATGTGGTTTAGGCAATTGGGGTAAACAAATTCGATTGCCTAACTGCTTCAATGTTCACGCCACCACCAGGAATCTTAGTGTCAGTTGGAAATTGGTTAAACAAACGTCCAGGAGTTGTATCCATGTCAATGTCTTCATCACCTTCACGTACTACTTGAGCATCTAACACCTCATTTGGAGTAGAACTTTTTGGTACATTCTGCATAGAACGACTTCTCAAACTTCTTCTTTCACTTCCACGACTTCCACAACTTCGCTGACTTGATCCACCATGACTCATACCCATACCACCAGGAATCATACCTCTACCTCCAGGACTCATACCTCTACCATCAGGATTTGAGCGCACACTAGGACTCGTACCTCTACCACCATAACTTGGACTTGTACCACCATGACTCGAATATCCTGGACTCATCTCAAACATCATGCTTTCCCTCATTCTTTGAATCTCAGTCAAGTAGAATTTACGCAATCCCTGTAGTAGATCATGATAATAATATCTCGTTCAACTGGTTCTGATACTGCTCCGGTGTAGCATCTACCTCCCCCAGTATGGATAAGTCCGTTCAAGTGCACTAGAAACAATCGAATGAGTAACAATATCTCCAGACATAGATAGAGTTTGTACGTCCTAAGAAAATATTGGCATAGTCGACGATGAACCCACTTGACTAGGATATGCAAATGCGTCACCCGTCTCTGGTGGAGGTTGCGAAGGAAGATATTTATCGCCAAGTGGCATCCTACCTAAAGCTTGGAAATCCATCCGACCCAAATTTTTCGGTTGCATAGTAGTATTGGGCTTGAAAATAGTGTTAAACCAATAAAGGTACTTAGTTCTATAGTTCGACTCCTGGATCAGATTTTCAGCTTCTTCCCAATGTGGACCATTCCTTATCAATTTCTCCTAGACAACTCGAGAAATCTCTTCACTTGGATAGGGATTAATAGATATCACCATTCTTCTATGCAACTAAAGAAGTAGTCTTTCGTCGTAATACCAAACAACCTTTTTTCAGAAATATGATTGTATAACACAATCCTCTTAAGGCTTAGCTCTAGCATTCTATGGGATTCCATTTTTTGGAACTCGGGGATTGTTTCATATGGCATGGAAACAAGGTTAATGCTTGTATAAACAACTGTTGAGTCTGTTGAACAATGACATCATGTTGACCATCTTCAATCTGTTCTTGCCAGTTTTCGGTATCGTACTTCAGTATGATTGGAAAAAATATTGGGGGATTGCGAAGAGAAGGTTCACAAACACGGAAATATTTATACCACCAATAATAAAAGTAATAACATTGTTGGCTAGTACATTTTCCATGTCAAAACAATAAATAAATATTGTGAAAAATATTGGTTCTTACCTCCAACACTCCCCAAAAACCATTAAGGTTATCTTTGGCACACGTCGAGCAATTACTGAGGGATATATAGATTTCTAATAAAATTGGAGACCCTCAGTAATATCATGGTGCTTGCTCTAAATCTTCTAATGCTTTGAGAAAACCAATTAACACCAATGAGCTAGCTTTTGGAAATATACATTACAAATAGACGTTCGAGCTTCTCATAATGGTCAGGGAACAAATATTGTTTCTTATCCAACCTCAACTGATTTATTTTCATTGAATAACATTATAAAAAAACTTTTCAATCCAGCCACTTTTAATCCATATGCTTTTATTTGTCTATATCATTTGAGAATAAATGAAGTCTTTATTTCCATCTATCTTTTGATTCCCAATTTAGTCTTTTAAATGGAAGTAAGTTTCCTTCACACGGAATTCCCATTAAGATGTACGAATCTAACTGTGTAACTCCTATTTAACAACATATTCATAATTAGAGTTTGTTGAATTTTATGTAACAAAAAACATAATCTAAAAATTTAACTACAAGAAAAAGGTAACTCATTGTATTCAAAATCTTTGAAAAAGAACGTATTTGTAGTCTTCCCCCATCTTTCGAATATTACTTGAATTATTTAATTCCTACGGTTTCTAGGTTGTATATGATATAAATGTCACCAATGATATCTTCAGACTCTGTCTTGAATAACAGGGGGAAGTAGCATGAACACCATACGGAACTCAGACCACCCACATCTTAGATTGACTGAATTAACTCGCTTTGGATTGCCAGATATGTGCAAAGCGAGTACACCATCACCAACTAGTTGCCTTGTTAGAGCATTGCTCTGTTGAACCCACCAAGCGTTGGTATGTCAAGTTTGGTTGTCATATTTTAGTGAATCAAAACTCATTTAAAGAGTCGCTTGATTATGTACTAGAGTCAACTTCGTATAGGTTAAAATAGAAAGACTGGGATATGAAACATACAAGTATTACTCGAAGACTTGAAGAATGTGAAGAAGTAAAGAGCTACATCGACGACATCATCCTTCCTCTTGAGGTTAGTAATATTTTGACTTGAACTGTTTCATTCCTAACGTATCTTTCAAGTCGTGCTATATTGAAAACATAACTGCGAAGCTATGAATGATTATACTCTAGTTATACATAGTATTAAGGAATTATAATGCGAAGTATAACGCTTATCTTTTGAACTTTGTATATAAGACATTGACATAATCGTATGAATGCTATTGTGATTATGTGTATGGTTAAAGGTGAAGATTTCATCCTAGGAAACAATGCTTGCATTTGTTTAAAGGAAGTACATTCATAAACTTGTTTTGTGAATCGAAAGGGAAATCGCTAGGCTTATTGGTATTGTTATTCATTGCATATCTTTGGATTACCAATATGTGTGAATTAGTAGAACCGATCAAAATCTGTTATGTATCTTGGTAAAACTATTCACAGTGCCTGACTTATGTATTGGTATGACTTTTATTAGTGCAACCGATCCTAAGTAATCACCTAAGATGGTATGATCGATATTTGTAATTGGTGTGACCGATCCTAGTAATTGGTGTGACCGATCACAAAAGAGTTGTGTGATCGATCACAAAAGAGTAGTGTGATCGATCCTTGTAATTGGTGTAACCGGTCCTAGTAATTGGTGTAACCGATCCTAGTAACTGGTATGACCGATCACAAGTAATACCATGAGAATATGGTAACCGGTCCTGGTAATTGATGTAACCGATCCTGGTAACTGATGTAACCGGTCCCAATAGCCATATGGAGGTAGAACCGATCCTTGTGTTTGGTAGAACCGTAAACCCAAGATTGTTGATTTGATATTTGATCAATCACATAGATCTTGGAAATCAGATGAACCAATTATAAACTCGTTTGGAATTGTGGTAAATCGGTTCCAAGATTATAAATATGAAAAAGGATTTACAAAGAAAAAGATGTCGACATACTTTGAACATGTTCAGTAATTCTTATCTTTTATTGTTCAAAGATATTCCTTAATAACTCAAGGAGATCCCTGATAGAAATAAATTAATAATCTTTTAATTAAGGTTATCAATTTTATATGCTTTTAATTACCAGCAATTAAACTCATATCTCTGGAGAATAAAAATTGGTAATGTGCATTTACTAATTGGAGATTTTCTAGTGAGATTTCGGAAGATATTGGATAGAGCATTTCCAGGAATTATGAAAACCGATTTGGGCATTTATTGCATATCTTGAGAATATTCGGTTTTGGAAATTCCTTGGTGTCCAAACATCCTTGGTCTATAAATCCCTAAGTTTGCATTACGAGCAAACTAATCCTAAGAGCCAGCAAAACTACCTTGTTGTGTTGTTACTGGTGGAGCCGTCTATTCGGAGAGGAAAGTAACCTAATTAGGCGAAATCTCTTACGACCGCTCGTTTAAAGACTTCTTTGGGATCAAGAAGCTCTACGAGTACCGTTGGTGGGAAACTAGATAATTGCAGTGTTATTAGTTTTCGATTGATTTGATTAACTAATGGTTGTTGAACTTTGATTGCACATAGTTTGTTTATTCTTGAGAATCTTCTCTTCTGATATAAGATTCACTCAAACTAGATCGAAGTGTCGACGGGATCTTTAGAACTGTTTGAAGATCTAAAGACGTCTTGTAATAATCATTGTTAACAGACTCCGTTATGTGTGTGATTGATCACAAGAGATTCAAGTTGTGGTGTGCAGGTGTTTATTGAAGATCTAAGAACATTTGAAGACAAAGAAGATTTCTTATTGGTTTCTTAATCTTTGGTGTGCACAAAACTTGATCGGCTGGGGTCCAACTATAATCGGTTTATCTTTGATAGATTTTATTGATTAGTTGCGTAGATCGGCATCACTATATAGTATCTTGATAGACTCTATATTGGTTGATTGCTTAGTCAAAACACGACTACTTTGGTAGTTGTTGAATAGATAGATCTAGAACCCGACAAAGGAGTTTATTGGAGTAAACAGAAGAGCCTTTGTCAAACTCATATCACTGAGATTGAATAGAGTTGTTACCGAACAGATTTTTTGTTCCTTTACTGTTTGGAATACGAACCAAAGGAATTGTTCCAGTGCGTGCACTTATCGAATGTCGGAAGCGTAGGGATACTGAAGAAACTAGGTGAACTATAGGTTTAGTTGCTTGGTCTCAACTATACGAAGTTGGTTTAGATTTTGTATAGCGTCTTAATTCTGAGAGTATTCAATTCTGGACTAGGTTCAGGGGGTTTTCTGCATTTGCGGTTTCCTCGTTAACAAAATCTTGGTGTTTCTTTTACTTTTCTATTTTGGAAATTATAATTGTTTTTATTATAATTAGAAGTAAAATACACAAACGTTAATTCCGTATTACTTGATCCTATAGAGTTTGGTTAAGTCCAAACCAATTATCAAGTAATCACACTTTGATTGTTGTATTGTCTCGATGTAGTATCCATTAGACGATCACACAAAGTGTGAATACCGATTCGTTGTATTGTCTCGACTTAGTCCATAGACAATCACTTTCGGTAAGAAGACTTATAGGTGGAAAAGTTTTAGATTGAGGTATATTTGGGTACCCTCGTCTTTTCAATTGGTATCAGAGAAGGAAAACACGAAAAGATCTAACAATCTGTGTTTGGTGCGATTCAACCTATAAGAAATGAACTCGAGTTCACATGAATCGATTTCAGTTAACGTACCGCCAAGATTTGATGGAACAAACTATCTATGGTGGAAATCTGCTATGAAATCTTTTTTTCAATCATGAGACTTTAATACATGGCTATTAGTCGTCGATGGTTATAATCGCCCGAAAGTAGAAAATTCGGAAACTGAGTTTAAACGCTTAATGGATTATTCAAACAAAGAGAAGACTTTTGCTAAGCAGAATTCAGATGGTTTGAATGCTATTATACATGTTGTAAGCCGTGATCTACAACATCATGTATCCACATGTCAAACTTCGAAAGAAGCTTGGGATAATCTTCAGATCGTATTCGAAGGAAATACATCAGAGAAAGAAGCTAGACTTCAAACTCTTACATCCGATTGGGAAAACCTTCGAATGGATGACAACGACACTTTTGAAGAGTTCCATATTAAACTCTCTTAGATAGTTAATGCTTCTTTCTCACTTGGAAAGACTATTTCTGAAAAGATATAGTGTGCAAAATTCTCAGATCGTTGCCATCTAGATACGAATCTAAGAAACATGCAATCATCAAAGCTAATGATCTTTCCTCCTTATCAAGAAGTTCTCTTGTAGGAAAACTAAAGATATTTGATTAGGAGTACTTGTCTAAACAAAAAGACAATCTGGCATATAAAGCCATAAATGATCCACCAAATCAACGTCCGGAAGACTCCCAAGATCAGGAAGGTCTAGATGCTGAAGATGAGGCTGAACTAAATCATCATTTGTCTCTTTTTACTCAACGATTCAAGAAATTATTAAGACACTGAAAAAGAGAACCCCATGAGTCAAAAAGAAATCATATTTCTTCACATAAAAGTAAAAATACATGGGATGATGATGACATTATTCCTCAATGCTACAAATGCAGAGGGTTTGGTCATATTTCTCCGGATTGTCCAACCAAGGACACTCAGTGAAAGAAAAATGCATATACTGCCACACTTGACTATTGCCCTGATGAGGATAATCAAGAGTGTGTGATAGACCATGTTGCAACTATTGCAGAAGTCTATGACTCTGAATACTTTCAACAATAGATACTAAAGAAGAGTTCACTCCTAAACTTTCTCAACAAAAGGTTCCTTGTAAAGATAAAAGAACCTTGTTTCTTGAATCTGAAATCAATGGAATAAAATCATCGCTTGATCAAATCAGAATAAGTTATCTGAATGATAAGGTAAAACTTAACAAGCGTCTTGTGAAAATTGAACTCTCTCAACATTCTGGGAAAGAATTAGTATCTAAACTCATTCACAATTGTTGTCAAAATGAAATCAGAAAGTTTAAAATAGAGTAATTGAAATTGAGAGATAAACTTATCTGCTCAAATAAATCAACACTTGATATGAATACATCAAAGGACAAGGAAGCAGGGTTGAATAAACCTATAAAACCTAAGGGTTGTAACCGGAATAATTCTGGGATCTGTTTCCGATGCAGACAATGGGGGCACTATCAAAAACAATACCCTGACGTTTCAAGATCTAAGACTAGATCAAAAATCACTTCAAGTCGACGTAAAAAATCGAATAATGTGATTGTTAGACATCAAGATCTTGTCTCAAATTTGAGAAACGAACCTAAGAGTTCAAATATGAAAGATTCTCAAATCTATAAGAAAGTTGAATTCACTAAGGGAAGAAAATTCAACAACCGAAAACTGATAACCTAACCAGGTATCATGAATCCTTACTTGTTTCCCTCAAAAAGTAAATAATAAGGATATGTATGTAAATATTTTATTACAAATATTTCTAAAATAAATTTTCAGTTAAGGAATTAAATGAGAAAAATTTCTCTTATTTATAAGAGGAAAAACCTCTTATTACAGAAATTTGACAGGATGTCTACCTCTAGCTGTAATTCTCGCAAAATTGAAAATGTCTGGACCATTTTGTTTCCTAACAAGAAACTTCGTCTCGAATCTTCTGAAAGAAGAAGAAAAATAGTGTGTTGCGACATGAAATAAATAATGAAGTCAATCTCTACAAGTGAGGATGGAGAAAAGACCAAGTGAAACTCGTCTGAAATCCAAGAGTTCTTATAATCATCTTGAAGAGAATAAAAATACGAAGTACCAATGATACATGTATGGATTGTGTTTGGTGCGTGATCAGAGTCATGCTCAATATGCTTTTATACATACATGATAGTTAGTTTCTTAGAAGCAATCATGAGGTTTGGCTTAATATAAACTAACAATGTGGATTCTGTGATATTTTTACTTTTATACTTGAATGACATGCTTATTGCTGCAAAGAGCATGCTTGATATTGAAAAAGTGAAGTCCCACTAAGTATGAAGTTTCAGATGAAGAATGCGAGATACCTAAAGGGTATGATAGAAAAGGTTTGGTGTACCAACGAGATAGTGGCAAAAATCCGACATATTGTTTTGGGTATGTAGATTCCAATGACGGGGGTGATGTGGATTACTTTAGATCTACAGCCACATATGAATTTTGCAGTGGTTCTTTGTCCAATTAAATGAAGGCCTTCTTTACAATCAGTTGCAGCTCAATTGCCAGCAAAGTCTGAACTAATAGTGGTGAATGAGTCCTTGAAGGTTCAACTTGGCTTAAAAGCTTGATTGGATATTTTGGAGTCAAATAATAATACATGCACATGCATTATGATAGTCAAAGTGCATGCTATGGTGGATAATTTTTTTAATTACCAGAGACTTACACGAAGGAAAATCTTGCAGAAATGCTTACAAAGGTGACACCCATGAGTACGTTCAAACATTGTTTCAACTTAATCAATATTCTATAGGATGCACCAAAAGGGGCAAGGTAGTGATGACGATGAACGTGAAGGTAAGAATGAAGAAGAAAGACAAAGGATTATCAACAAAGATGGAAATTTGTAAATTTGTTAGATAATTAATATTGTTTCCTTAGTCTCCAAGTGAGAAATACTTGAGAATCAAGTTTTCAAGACTCGGAAACCAAGTAGTTATTACTTGGCTTGCAATTTGTAAATCATGGTCACCAAGATTTGTTGATACCTCCCTTACAAGTAGTGTACTCAACCTACGAGTATTTATCAAGTATAAATAGGGTTGAGATCATTTGATGAAGGCATAGAATCAACAATGAAATTATGAGAGATTTCATCCCACCTCTTGGTAAGGTGATCTTGTAGGAGTTTCATGGTGAGTCTAAAGCTTATCCTTGAGCGATAAGGAAACATAATGGAGGTTTAAGGGCCAAGAGAGAAAGGTAAGGCCATCATCAGTACATTTTGTATCTAGCGTGAGTTTACAACAAGAAAAGTGCGCTCCTCCAAGGGTTATAGGTAGTCACAACAATGGGGTTGTGATGCTAGGTAGCAAGATAGGTGTTGAGCCAAGGTGATATTCTAGTCATGGGTTGTAATGCTAGAGAGACAAGGGTGGAAAATACACAAAGGTTCTCTTGTTTCTTCAAAGTTTTTCATACATTGGAAAAGGGTCATCATCGCAAGTGAGCGTAGGCACATTGCTGATCCACTATAAATATGGTATTGTGGCATGGTTTCGTTGTTTACTCGTTAATCGTTGTTTGCCATGTGATATCTCCCTATAGCATGTGTATGTTTGCGATCTGTAAATCATCGGATACAAGGGAAAATCTGAGAGTAAACTTAATCCTATATTAACCCCGGATGATTGTAACAACTAAGCCTAAAATTGAAGAATTGTAGAAGAAAAAAATTTACAGAAATTTTCCGAAGGCTATCCTGCCTAGAGCCTAGGCTAGTCCTCCTGTAGGTTCGTCCCTAATATGATATAAGGGACAACTAAGCCTAAAAGTGAAGAATTGTAAAAAAATAATAAAATTACAGAGATTATCTGAAGGCTATCCTGGCTAGAGCCTAGGCTAGTCCTCCTGTAGGTTTGTCCCTAAGTAGTCGGATCTAGGGCTGTCAATAATAGTCCGAAATCCGAAATCCGTTTCCGAGAATTCATGATCCTATAGGATTTTATCCGTTATATCGGATATCGGATGTCGGATCGGATTTCTTATCGGATTTTTTCGTAACGGAATCGGATTAGACCCCATCGATTGTTAAGTTCCGACATCCGATAACACATAGGAATGTATTAATAATTTCCTACCTCTAGGATAAAGATGTTGACTATCGGAAATTGTATTCTTAGAAATTATCATACATTATCGGAATTTCTAACCGGATTAGTAATTTTTAATCCCTTTTACCCAATTTTTTCATATTTTTAGGAATTATCGGAATTTATCGGATTTCCGATAAGTTAACCTATCGGAATCGAATTCGAATTTTAAATTTCCGTCGGATATTATCGGATTTCGGAATTCCGATAACAACTAACCTATCGGAATCGGATTTCCTAAAATCCATCGGATTTTCATCCGTTGCCAGCCCTAGTCGGATCGTTAATCAAAATGATTCATCCAACATACACTCTATTTAAATCCAAACCTGTAATTATAATATATTTAAAATTCAATTCTCAAATGCTAGATTGGGATATTTTAAATTATTTCCTACAAACACTTCTTACCATTCTTATGAACAACATCAAAGCTTTATTCGAATCCCATGATTGCAGTTATGCAACAGCTAACTGAATTTCAAGAGACCTTTTTTTTTATCGGCTCAAGATACTTTTTTTTGTTACATGTCTTTTACACATTTCATTGAACGTACTCAGACCCTCTTCTAACGCACCAATAACATTCTCCGACCATCTTCTAGCCCACCACATTTAACACACATTGTCACCAAAGTAGGACGGATCCACATGGAAGGGAGGGTATACAATTTCCCACTCAACACATCTAGCTCGGAACCCAATTTTGACTGCTTCAATGTAATTTTAGCCATTTTCGCCCACTAAAATGTGTACCCATTGGTGATTTACCCACCAATTTCTCAAATCCCGGTTCCACCCGTGCATCAAAGAGTTACAAATATTTTCCGACGTCAGATGGAATCCTAGTCCATGCTTTGAGAAAAAAAAAAGTTTAGATACTCCTCGCGTTTCAAAATAATAGGTTGGTTTCATGTGTAATTTGTACATGAAACCAACCTAGTTTTTTGAATCAGAGGTAGTATAATGATCAGACACCCTAATTTAGAGTTTCCTTTTTTGGGAATTTTGATAAAGTACACCTTGTGGGATTAGTATTCCGTAAAGTACACCCGCGTTTTTCAAAATTGCTAAAATATACCCTCCATCCAAAATTCTGTTAAGGCCCACCATCTTGATATAATTCATATCTAACCGTACATCTATTGAAACTGCTTAACGAATAAGACTTTTTCTAAATATTAAAATTATTGATGTGCCCTTAGGTGGAGAACAGAAGGCTTGTGAAGAAACTGAATCTCTTTCACGTTTCAGTGTTTCATGAGTTTTCGTTTGTCGTACTATTGGTTGCGGTTACCCTAATCTGAGTTTTCGACGTATGTGTTTCAATTTAATCTCTCTGTTTCATCAGTTTCACAGTTTCAATTAAGGTGTGGCGTATGTGGAACCTAATTTCATCAAATCCAAATTTAAATCCCAAATTTAATTTCACCAAACCCAATTTCGGTCACTTTCTACTTTCTAATTTCAAATCAAACTTTCAACAACAACTCAGATACTCACGAATCAGACAGATAAGTGTTGTCATTCCTAAATCTTTATTGATGGTTTGATTTCTCGATGTTCATCTGTTTCAATTCGTATGTTTCTGGCTTTGAATCTGTTCATTGCGTTTAGTTTGTTTGTCTGCTCCACTGACTCTCAATATTTTGTTGGTTTTGCCAATATTCCATGTGTTAATATTGTTACGTGAAGTTGTCTGTTTGTTTATGCACTTTCTCTTGATAATTTTGTAGTTAGATTTTCCTATATCTTATTGTGTGTATTCCATTTCTAGTGTTTAGGTGTAGTTTTAATCCATATGCAACTAGTTTAATTTTTATTTAATTTCTTTTGTAATTATACATTCTATCTCAATAAGTTCAGTTACTTGTTTTCCTTATATATATATATCTTTTGCCTTGTTCTCCTGCATCTGGTTCTGTTTCCTTTGAATAACCAGTTTCACTTATTACTAGTCATTATGAAATTTCTATCCTTGAATGTCTCTTAAAGCAGCATCAGTCGCTAATAGGTTTGAGAATTTCTTGTCAGCCTCTTAAAGCAACATCAGTCGTGCACTTATCCAAGAAGTTTTCAAGTCAGATTTGAAACAGTCAGGGGTATTTCAGATATTTTACGGCCTAGTCAACTCAGTCTGCTTGACCCGATTTATATACTTAACGACAGTTAACCGTATAATTGAAAAACCGAGATGAAAAGGTAAAAATCGGTGTATTTTATCAATTTTGAAAAAAATGGGTGTAGTTTAAGAAATACTAATCCCACGGTGTGTATTGTATCAAAATTCCCTTCTTTTTTCGCGGTCAAAATTTCTTCTGTTTTTTTAAGTGTTTCGGACTTTTGACCCAAAGCGTGACAAAGGCTATTGTTTCCGATAAAACGGCTGATTAAAATAGTCACGGATAAACACTATTTGGTTCTTGCTCTCAGAAAGCAACTTCTGTTCATTTATCCTTTACTCTTTCCACTGCTCCATTTCCTAAACCCTAGAATTTCTGTAGATCATCTCTGTAAACCTTAGAAGGGGTTTTTGAATCTGATGGAGTATTTCAATCTTCTACCCGAAGAGATTACACTCGACATTATCAGTCGAGTCCCAGCCGAATCGGTCCTGGAATGCAAATTAGTTTGCACAAATTGGAGATATCTTGTTCGTCATCCATCATTCTCCAGGATGCATTTAGATCATCTGAATCATCCTGCGGCTGATTCTGGTAAGTTGGATTTCATTGCTTTTACTTCTTCTGATTGGTGGACGAATTACAATTTTCGGTATTTTGAATATGATGAGAATCATGAATCAATCGAGAGAATTAGAAGGCTTAATGTTACCATTCCGTTTGGGTGGGGTACTAGATTCCTCGGGTCGTGTAATGGTTTGATCTGTTGTTATTCAAGTGAAAATATTTGGATTTGTAACCCCATTAACAGAGAGTATATTCGGCTTCCAGAAATTAAGAGAGTTGGAATGGGTGTTTGGGGGAGCGGATTTGGTTATGTTTCTTCAACCAATGAGTATAAAGTTGTACGAATAATCTTCGAGAACGAGTTTAAGTTTGAGAACGATACAGAGTTTATGGAAGTTCATGTATACACTCTAGGGAGTGGAAAAGGATGGAGAAACCTTGGAAAGTTCAATCTTGGAACCAGAGAATATTTGGGAGGAGGTATCTTTTTCAATGGAGTTCTTTATTGGCTAAGCAATGTATTAAAAATGATCTTTCCATTTTATTTGGCTGAGGAAAAGTTCTGTGAACATCTTTCACCTCCTCCTTATTAGTGGACTTGTCAATGAAGCTGAATGTTCGGACGTGTGGCTATTGAGAAACAAGGATGATAATCATGGCATGGTAGAGCAAGAGGGACATCAGTCAATAGGTTGGAGTGAAGTGTTTAGGGTTTTTGACAGCGAATTATTTGCCGTTATAAAGAGTTACTCTGTCTTGACTCATAAAGGTGATCATATCAACATTCACGACTCAAAAGCTTCAACCTCGGAAACGATTGTGGTATTTGAAGAAAATATTGTAGTATTCCCTCACAAGAACACCTTTGTTTCGTTGAAAGAATTAGGAGAAGAAGATACGAAGAGAATGGAGTCAGTTGAAATTGAGGAGACAGAAAGCCATGATCACCCTTTCAACCAGCTGTAGGAGGATGAGACCCTGGATGCCTACTTATAAACTGGTAATTTTCTTTGAGATTAATTCATTTTGAAACTGGATGACAAGTAGTAATCTGCGTGTGAACCTAAATGCCAATCACATTGTCCTGGAGACTAATATATGTAGATTACTGTATTATGTCTTTATATCTAGCTATATTTCTTTTTGAACTCTGCACTTTGTTAGCAACTTAATCTTATCTGAAAGGAAGAATATGATGTACTTTAGTAATTTGTATCATTTATGAATGGGAGTCGAATAATTAAATGCTAACACAATTGCGAAAAGTGAGGGCTTTCCCAGTAGTATAAATGATATTTGATAGATAACGTTAGTCGTTAGGTATCCATATTGATAGTTTTTATATATGTTTGACTGATACTGCAACAATTCCTGCTATGTTAGTGTTGTAATTACTATCATATTGCTAAAAATGGTAGTTCGAACAAAAAAAAAACAAAAAAAACACTGATGGTTATCTTCAGTCATCAATAAATTTCACTAGAACCTACAAGCAGAGTTCTTTATGATAACCCGTTTCCATTCTGTCATTAACTACCATTCATGACTGCAGTTGGTGCTACGTTGCAGTTGACAATCTTGCCACTGTTGCGGTATTAGTGTAGGAATATGAGACACCTCAATTTTGAAGCACTTATAGGCATATTTTTAAGCATTCTGTCATTGACTACCATTTATGACTGCCATTGGTGCCAAATTGCAGGTGACAATCTTGTCACTGTTGCGGTATTAGTGTAGAAATATGTGATACTTCAATTTTGTAGCATTTATAGGCACATTATTTGACTTTGATTAACTTCCTATAGCATTTTGGTCTTCTATGCTTTCCGTTTCTTATTTCATCTGAACATTGAAATACAATTATGTCCATATGGTCAAAAATTAAGATTTTCTCAGAATTGCATCAACTGAGATTTCACAAAAGCACCTCACTAGCTTGAGGTTTCTCATGACCTACAGAATTTAGCTTGAGGTTTCTCATGCAATTTCATCACCAAATTTATCATTTGTGGTGCATGGTGAAAACCTGTATGCATTGTGAATGCCATCGTTCAATAGAATTGAAAAAGAGACAAAGAAGAAGATTGAAAATATATATACATTGGGAATGCCATCATGAAATTGCATCAGAAACCATTGGATGTTATTCTTTCATCACCTGGCATAAGGGGTATATATCTGTTGTTGACCTTATTAATAGAGTATATGAAATAAATGTTGCTGAATTTCTCGCGTCCCTTTTTGGTGTTACTGCTGCTGCTATAAGACAATTTGCATCCAAATTGTCTAGCTTTTTAATATTCCTGGTGGTATCCAATTTGCTTCGTAGGTCGTTGATCCAGTTAAGAGTGACAAACTGTTGGTGCAAAGGATAGTAACACTGATGACATACTTCTTCTGGTACAATGTGGATCTTAGCCTAGGCAATATGCTATGAGATGTTGGTTCCAGACTTACGTCATTGGTGACTGACGACAGCGTGTCTTTGCAGTAAGCTTTAGATTTTGTTTATCTTGTTAATCAGTGTGATATCTCTCTTTTATTCTACTCCTCTTCAGTTAGGCCTTTTTCAACTCAGCTCATTATTACATATATCATATATGCTAGTTGTTGCTCTTTGATTACATTATGACAGTTGTGTTGGTTGTTTGCAAATTTGCAAGATGGATTTCTGTGTATATAGATAAACCCAAAGACCTCATAGATTTCATCCTTCATATGTCTTCTGTGTTGGTGCCTTCACTTTTTCCTAGCATCTTGGGTCTTCTTTGTTGGCTTCTTGTTACTCTCTGCAGTAAGGGACTGGTTTCCTTATTGCACCTCATAATGAAGGTGGAGACCCTGGTTCAATTGAAATTGTCAGATAGTGTACGCTCCCAAATGTTAATAATGGAGGAGTTGTTTCTGAAAATATGAGTAATGAATCACTAAATTAGCCCCCTTTGTCTGTTTCATCCAGCAGATGAAGATTTTATTGTTCAAATATTTGACGGCATTTTTTTTTCTTCGTACGGCATGCTTCTATAGTATCCTTAATCTTATAGAATAAGCTTGGGGTTCATTTGACTCTCATCATTTTTGCTTCCTTTATGTTTTTTATTTATTTATTCTGTGAACACCCTCCAACTGTATGTAAAATTGCTCCCCTGATGTTAGTAATATGTTAAAATGTTCTGATAGTGATTAGAATGACTAGTTTAGAGTTTTCTTATGATTTGATATGTGTGAATGATGTATTAGGTGTGCTTATTTGTATAGTGCAAATATGAGGTTTAATCTTTGCGAAACAATGGTTCAATTCTAAAACTAGTTGGATGAATTGGTGCACTTACGTGACTGAACTCAGTCCATATTGCTTTAGTATCACTTAGCTATACAGAAGGCACTTAGATATTATTCATAAGACTTGAGCCTGACCCCTTTGGAATCTTTCTATCTTACAATGGTCAACGGCCACCCATGATTATTTTAGAAATGAGGTCTTTCGAAATCTGGCATAAATTGGGTGATTCTGTATACAACTATTAGTTAATGGAACTTCAGATACGTTTAAACCCACAAAAGATATAACGAAGCATGAGTTTGTCTGACATTTACCAGAGTGTTATACTGATGTTGATTGACAGACTTGTCGGTAGTATCTTATAGTTCGCATCCAGGATGTTTAGCGCTTTAGCTATTCGGGCTCTCGGTGATCTTTTCCTTTTTGCATCCATCTTAACAGATTTGTGAACTTTGATCTTGTTATGATGTTCTTGCCCATACATTTTATTACATCCTGCAATTATAATCCATCACGTATCGTTCTTCCCAGCCTGTAATGGTTATCGATGCACGTGACCCAATTTCTGTCGGTGCCCTGATTTTGAGGTATGTATTTCGTAGTTTCTCAACTTGATAAAATATGCTTGTAGTTCTCAACCCCACCCAGTACCAATCACTTCTGCACATGCTCCCAGTGTTAAAAATGAACTTTTGGTCCACTTTTTATCATGATAACTTACGAGTTAACTGGACAACAGTTTAAATTTCGGCAGGAAATATCTAAACGGGAGGGTTCAGTTCTGGTTTAAATATGGTAAGATAGGAAATGATAGTATTTCTTGTTAAAAGGAACTAATATTGTGTAGTCCACTTTTTTGCTAGTTCAGCTGAACCAGTGTAGCTTGTCGTCTTTATACATCTGATAGCTCATTTAGGAAAACTGTTGAAATTCGTAATGTCATTTCCATGATGCTGAATATTGTGAGGTCAAATTAGTAAAATAAAAGTGGGACCAGTTAGCTCTTAGTTTCCTTCGATCATATTTGAGTTACAAGCACTTGACATATCCAAAAAAATAAATTATGATCGACCCTTTTTGGTGAGGTGATTACATGTGCATGTATAGTTGCTTCTGCCAGCAACAATAGTTCTTGGTGTTGCATCTGGTGTCAGTCCACTGCACTTGGATAAGTTTCTATACCTGTAGTTTTGCCAGATTTTGCTGTTCTGGTTACTGCAGTAGATGCGCCTCCTCTTGATTCTGTGTGCCCATAGTAAAGATGATAACTGCAGCATACATGTTAGGCGAAGTTTCTCGATAACAAATAAGTATTGTGCTGTCAGACCAAGGCCCTAGATATGCTATCACAAAAAGTTCAAGATAATATGGTTGACAAGTATGGCGTGTTTGTAAACTTGGTTCTTGTTTTTGTAAACAGTAACAAAGTAATGAATCTGAGTTATGAGTTTCAAGGTGTATAAATCTCTTTTACAGGGTGTGCCCTGTGGGTTTGCTTAAATCAAGAGAAAACAAAAATGATGTTAAGGTTTTATACTTTCTGTTTCTGTAGCTTGTTCATGTTGCCATATTACTGAAAATACTCATGGCTCTAATTGTAAACATTGCAAGTAGAGATTTAGGACTTCTTCCTTTTGTGTGAAACAAATTGTCGCCTTGAATAATTTCACTAGAATTTGATATGCATACTTTTGAACTTGATCTGTAATATGCGGGTGCCAGAGCTAGCCTTGACACATTCTAGGTACCTTGATGGTTTTACACTAAATGTAAAAATAACCCATAATTCAAATTTCAAATCACAATAGAACTACTAGATTAATATATTTTAAATCTTTTCAACCAACACTTTTCCTATTTTTGATGAACAAATGAATCCACTGATTGCTCGCACATATGCAGCCAGCAACAACTGAATTTCAAGAGACTTTCTCAGTTACACTCTTCTGATACATTTCATGGAACATTTTCTGACCATCTTCTAATGCAGCACCACAAACAAGCACATTTGAGCCAAACCAAACAAAGAGTGCCGTCATCAGAAGGAATTTCACCTTAAAAGTACCAACTACCAAGGCCAAATCCACAATTTTTTCTGCTTTTTAAATGGTTCCAACTTTTGGCCCATAGAGTGAAAGCAGCCGCTTTTTCGGAAAAAACGGCCGTCAAAACGGTCACGGGGATAAATTTGGTTTTTCTCCCTAATCAGTATTTCCATTTTCCCTTTACTCTTTCGGCAGCCATATATCAATCCGTTTTTCTCAAACCCTAGAATTTCTCATCTGTAGAATGTAGATTTTGTTTTTTCAACGAGAAGGGGTTTTTAAATCAGATGGAGTATTTCGATCTTCTACCTGAAGAGATTACATTGGAAATTATCAGCCGATTACCCACTGAATCCATACTTGAATGCAATGCAGTATGCACAGATTGGAGAAGTCTTGTTCGTCGTCCGTCATTCTCCAAGATGCATTTATATCATCTGAATCATCATGATGATTCTGGTAAGTTGGGTTTCATTGGTTTTACTTATTCTGGGAAGCTTAATTTTCAGTATTTTGAATATAATGAAAATCATGAGTCCATTGAGAGAATTAGGAGGCTTAACATCGACAGTCCGTTTGGTTTAGGTACCATCTTTCTTGGTTCTAGTAATGGTTTGATCTGTCTTTATAAAAGCAGATACTATTTACCAGGAAAAACTTATATTTGTAACCCCATCACTAGAGAGTATCTTATGCTTCCAGATATTAACACAGTTGCAATGGTTCGTGCGTGGAACGGATTTGGTTATGTTTCTTCGACCAAGGAGTACAAACTCGTAACAATAACGTTCGAGAAGGAGACCGAGTTTGTAGAAGTTTTCATATACACTCTAGGGAGTGGAAATGTATGGAGAAGCATTGGAAAGTTTGATTTGGGAACTGGAGAACATTGGGGAGATGGTGTATATTTCCATGGAGCTCTTTATTGGCTGGACTATGAATCAGAAATGATCGTTTCGTTCGATTTGGTTGAGGAAAAGTTTTGTGAACATCTTGCACCACCTCCTTCGCCGCCAGAGTATGAATTTGATGATAGTTGCAAACTATGGGTTCTGGATGGGTGTTTGTCTTTCGCTATTTATCGAATTGTCAATGAAGCCGAATGTTGGGATGTGTGGCTATTGAAAAACAAGGATGATAATCATGGCATGAAACACCTAGAGGGACATCAGTCATTGGGTTGGAGTAAAGTGTTCAGGGTTTTTGACCGCGAATTCTTTGCTGTTACGAAGAGTTACACAGTCTTAACTTACAAAGGTAACCATATCAACGTTCATGACTTAGAAGCTTCAACCTCAAAAACAATTATGGATTTTAAAGAAAGTTTTGATGAAGTATTCTGTCACAAGAACACCTTAGTCTCGTTGAAAGAATTAGGCGAAGAAGATACCAAGATAATGCAGACAGAAAACCATGATCTTCCTTTCAGCCAGCTGTAGGAGGATGAGACCCTGGATACCTGCTTATAAACTGGTAATTTTCTTTGAGGTTAATTCATTTTGAAATTGGATGACAAGTAGTAACCTGTGTGTGAACCTAAATGCTAATCACATTCTCCTAGTGACTAATATATGTAGAGTACTGTGTTATGTCTTTATATCGTCGATCCAACTTTATGGGAGTGTTTTCTTACTTTCTTGTTTTAAGTTAAAGCTATATTTCTTTGTGAACTTTGCACTTTGTTAATGACTTAATCTTATCTGAAAGGGAGAATATGATGTGTACTTTGGTAACTTTTTTCGTTTATGAATGGGAGTCGAATAACTAAATGCTGACATGATTGCGGAAAGTGAGGGCTTTCCCAGTAGTATCGAGGGAATATATCTTGTTTTTGCCTTTAAACAATATTTGATAGATAATGTTAGGTGTCCAAATTGATAGTTTGTAACAAGTTCCTGCTATGTTAGTGTTGTCATCATTATGATATTGCTAAAAAAATGGTAGTTCTTACAGAAAAAAAAAAAAACAAACACTGATGGTTATTTTCATTCATTCATAAATTTCACAAGAAGCCACAAGCAGAGTTCTTTGTGATGATCCGTTTCCATTCTGTCATTAACTACCTTTCATGACTGCAATTGGTGCAAAATTGCAATATTAGTCTAGAAATATAAGACACCTCAGTTTTGAAGCATTTATAGGCATACTATCTGACTGTTAGATTTATCTTGATCTCTTATGCTTTCCATTTCCTATTTCATCTGAACATTGAAATACATTTCTTGTCCATTTGGTCAAAAATTAGAATATTTACAGAGTTTCATCGACTGAGATTTCAGTAAATACCACACTAGCTAGAGGTTATCCATGACATGCAGAATCTAGCACTTGAAATGTGGCACAAACAATTTTAGTTAGACCTAGTAGAACTATGTAATTGGAAGAGGATGGCATAGTTCTAGTGAACTTTCATGAATGAACCTCAGGGCCATTAGCTTCTGTTTAATGAATTGGCAGCTGTAATCTTGACGACTTTCATTTTGACAAAGTTATTTAACAGAGGCTTCCTTAAGAGGAAGGTTGAACTGGCGTATCTAGGAGTGTCTGTGACTAGTAATCTGAGGCATTAGTGCTATCTAACGCGGCAGCGTGGGAGAGCACATTAAGCTAGCACCATGGTCCCATCTGTTGGAACATAAAAATTTTTACCGCAGCACTGCATTGACAGTGTGGGTGTGCATTTTTGATAGATGTACAGCTGTTAGAAATTTAGATCTTTAACTCTAACTTGAAGAAGGACTCTACCTGGTAGAAAAGTTTTGGATTTCGTTAACATAAAGAGGCATAACTCGTGGCATTTAGGAAGGGGCACTGTTATTAATATCTGGAATCTAGATGGATACTTATTGATAACTAAAAAGTCTGCTAAGAATCCTTATTCTTGTAACTTCGTTTGTGAACTGGTAAATTCCAATTTCCCGCTTGCATAACATTGAATCATGATTAAGACAGGCTTGTATGGACTTTAACCAATTTTGGCAACATTACTGTCAAGTCTGCTAATACAAAGTTGTTCTGAAATACAGGATCTGAAGGGACGAATACTACAGCTCCAGTATAGAAGGAATCACGGAGTTTGGGTGTGATTCCTAGGGTGCGACTCTTTGGAAATCAAACATTCGATTGATTCTTCCAACTTCGGAAGTTTTACCCTCAACCGTTGGCACTGAAAGCTCTTGTCACCTAATCTTACTTTGTTCTTTCTGTAAAGCAATTTGGTTTGCTACAACTGGTAGGGTATAAACCAACTCTAACATGTCTATGTTACTCTCTGAAACTGGACAATGTTTTGTAATGAATGACACTTGAAGCCACCGGATATTATCAGTCTTCAAAGTTCAAATTCTGTCGGACTTGCTCTAAGCTCAGATTTCATAACTTAAGTTGCCATTTCCAGCCACATTATGTAATGACGGAAAAAGAGATAGATCTTTTATGGCAGTCTTTTTGTCATCAAATTTATCATTTGTGGTGCATGACGAAAACCTATATACATTTTGAATGCCATCATTCAATCCTTAAGATGCAGTATTGAAAAAGAGAAAAGATTTAAAGCCGGCATACATTGTAGATGCCTGAAAGTGCACCAGACACCCTAGGATGTTTAGTGTTCCATCATCTGGCATAAGGGGTATATATTTTTCCGTTGAACTTGAGCCAAATGGGATTCATGGGGTTGGGATATGTTGGGCTAACTAATTCCATAGTGCTCAGTAGTGCCCAACATTTTAGACGACACAATTGTTCTTCCGTTTTCTAAGTGTTTCTGGCTTTCGGCATAGGCGACGTTTTTTCCGAAACAATGACAAACGTTAAAACAGTCGCAGGATAAATTTTGGATCCCATCAGATTCTGGTTCATTTCACCTTTACATCTTTTCTCAGCCGAAAATTACTATTTCTTAAAACCCTAGAATATCTCTATTCGTAAATCTTTCAGTGTTCAACTAGAAAGGGTTTTGATGGAGTATTTCAGTTGTTTACCGGTAGAAATTACAGTAGACATTTTGAGTACCAACTGAGTCGGTTCTCGAATGCAATTGTTTCGGGTTTTATCTATTCGCCACCCACATTTTTCCTATTTGCCACTCATTCAGAAATTCCTACTTTTTAATTCTAGTTTTTCCTATTTACCACCTATAAAAGTCAAATTAAATTTGACTAACTATTATTATTCTTATTTATCTTCTTCTCTACTAATCTCCATAGTCGTTCATAACCATTAAAGAACTATTAACCCTAAGTTAGAGTTTTGTGAGATAACACTACACCAAAAACTAATCATCTATTTATTTTTGATCATTTAATTGGTTGGAAAATAAGAAAATAATCTGGTACCATTATTGTGGAAGATTAGAATCTAAGATAAAATATCAATGTGTTAATGAAATTGATTGATGAATTGAATTTTAGGTAACGTATATAATCAAAACTCTGAAGTGGGAGAACGATCATCATCCGGAATACAACATCACATAACTGCTGTAGTCGTTCAGAGTTGGACGAGTGTAACATTAACTTGCCATCGAGAAAAAGACAGTTGGCAATAGTCGTAGTCGTCTAGGATTGGAGGACTCCAAATCTCTTGCCATCACGGATTTGAATCTATGAATAGGACGAATCAAGGATAGTTTTTGAATCTCGTTTCGTCAAAAACAAGACTGTTCATAGGAAAATCAGTACTCATCCAGAATGAACAACAATTGCTTGTATCGTTTTTGGATTGTTGTGATCACTATATGTTTAAGAGATCAGAAGAAAAAAAGAAGAACGGGGGATTAAAGAAAATATAATGTGTAAAGAAAAAAGTCAACATGTATATGAAAGGTAGTATTTAGGATATCTTGCAATACATTTGGGTGGTAAATAGGATAATTAGGAGTGGTAATTAATGTCGGTGGCAAATGGGAAAATGATGGGAGGCAAATAGGTGAAGCCATTGTTTCGAGCCGTCCATCATTCTCCAAGATGCACTTTCATCATCTCAATCATCCTTCTACTGCTGATTCTGGTAAGTTGGGTTTTATTGCTTTGACTTATGGGAGGAAGAAAGACAATTTTCAGTATTTTGACTATGATGAGAATCACGAATCCATTGAGAAAATTAGAATGTTGAATTTTAACCCTTCGTTTGGGCTGAATACTTGCTTTGTTGGGTCGTGTAATGGTTTGATCTGTCTTTATCAAAACACCTCTGAATACTCCTTACCAGGGAAAACCTATATCTGTAACCCCATCACCAGACAGTATATTATGCTTCCTGAAATTGACAGAGTTGGAATGGATCGTGGGATTAGTGGATTTGGTTATGTTGATTCAACCAATGAGTACAAAGTTGTAAGACTAATGTTTGAGAACGAGAATGAGAACGATACTGAGTTTATCGAAGTTTACATATACACTCTAGGGAGTGGAAATGGATGGAGAAACCTTGGAAAGCCATAGAATTAACATTGTTTTTTTCTTCGAAAAACCTTAATTTACTTATATTGATAACCCGAATCGGAATCGGGCAGGATTACATGATTGACTCGATTACAGGACCGACTCATTACACAGTTTTCAACATCTTTTACAAACTCAGACACAGCATCTTTTACAAACTCAGACATACAACATGAACAAGCCAAGCATTCAACAGAGCAGTTACAGACCCAATTTCGATAAAGAATTCTAACCATTCTTTTAAGATTCCAAAGTTTCATAAGAAGTAGTAACAGTAACATAACAAGTTTAAATGGCTTTGTTTGGATGAAAAAGAACACATCCAAATTACTTAACAGCCCCACAATCAGTAGAGGTGTTAGGATCCAAAGATCCAACCATTTCTCAAGGGTCTTTTCATAAAAGTGGTAACACAAGTAATAAAGTTAGCTGTAATCGCTTATCTTGGGGTGAAATAGGTTGAAATCGGTCGGAGTATTCATCGGAAACGGTCTTATGTAGTTGTTGTCTGTTGGTGTCTTTGAAGTAAACATTGTTGCTAGTGTCTTTGATAGAAATATTGCTCCTGATGTTGCAAAAATCTTTGATGATGATGCTGTGAACTTGATCTTGTCCATCAAATTGATTATAAACCCAGTTGATGGGAACCTATCACAGATCGAAATCAAAATACTATAATCTAAACTAAGAAACACAAATCAAAGAAAATAAAAAACCAGTTAGGGTTGGAATCTTGAACAGGCAGATTCAAAACCAAAACCGTAGGAAAAGATAGAAATCTAAATAAATATTAAAAGAAGAGACGAAATATGTTGATGGGTTGAGCTTCTCCTGCTCAGATCTGCTCTAAAAGAGCCGAATCTGAGCAGGAGAAAAATCAAACGGTGCTAGGGTTTCTACAGTTTTTGAGAGTGAAGAGCAGAGCGGAGAGGAGAGAGAAAAACATGACTTTTCCTAGCATACTTCTGTGTTAGATACTTTGTCCTAGAAATTTATGATCTTTTCACACTAACTGCACATAATAAAAATAATCTAGAAAAACTCTCTTATCCTCTAGTTTCTTATTTATGGAAATTTGTTAAGATAATTGCCTAGAATTGCCAAGGCTTAGGGAATCCTAATAAACCTGAAACTTATAACAGTCTAAATGATTTGCTTAACTATGAAAACCCAGACATTCTTTTCTTATCAGAAACTAAACAACAGACCAAAAACGTAGAAATCATACTTAGAAAAATTAACATCCAAAATTATTGGATTGTTCCACCAGTAGGCTCTGCCGGAGGTTTGATCCTTGCTTGGAAAAACAATGTGAACCTTACCATCATAGACTACTCTGAAAATTAAATTAATGCCAAGATCCTAGACCAAACTACCAATTCTAACTGGATCCTATTTCTATGGGAGTCCTTATAGACCCCTCAAATTCAGTTCATGGCAAAGGATTAGAGATATGGCTACATTCATAACTGAACCCTGGATAATTTTGGGCGACTGTAATGTTGTTATTTATGAAAATGAGAAAAAAAAAAGTAGATTTCTCTTTAACCAAGTGGAAGATGATAACTTCCTTGACATGTTAAATTCACTAGGCTGCATGATTTAGGTTTTTCAGGATACCCATTTTCTTGGAACAATAGAAGAATATGACCAGACTTCACTGAACAAAGATTAGACAGAGGAATTGTTTGTTAACAATTATCCTACATCTACCATAACACACCTGCCTCATTTACTTTCTGACCATGTACCTATTAGCCTCAACAATCATGTTACTTGGAATGATGGTGCTAAACCATCTAAATACTTTGGTCCATGGATAGATCATCCCCAATGCAGACCTATAATTGAAAAAGCTTTGAGTGTGCACATTTTTGGCTCTTGTAAATGTTAAACATGACCTTAGAAAATGGAACAGAGAAATATACGTCAACATTAACATTAATATCCAAAAATGAAAGGAGAAACTGGATGATGCAAATAAGAACTTGCCTTCTAATATTAAATCTAGGGAGCTTTCCAATATTACTTTTGGGGTTAACAAACTGGTACAAGATCAAAGAAGAATTCTAGAAAATCAAAAGCAAGGAGCAACATATAGCACTAGGAGATAGAAATACCCATTATTTTCATGACTCAGCCAGAAGAAGATATATAAGAAATAGGATTGATACCCTAAGTGATGGAAATGGCAACTGGCTACATCCTAAAAAAGATATATATGATTGTCTTTCAAAACACTTCCAACACATAGCAACCACTGTTAGCCCGACAATAGATGAAAATTTGATAGCTTTAATTCCTACTTGCATCAATGATAGTGAAAAATCTTTGCTTGAAACAATACCCTCTTATACTGAAATTAAGAATACTCTCTTTAACATGGAACCAAACAAGAGCCCTGGACCTGATGGTTTCCCACCTAGTTTCTTCAAAAAAAAACTGGGAGACCATAAGTAGTGATTTAGTGCAAATGATTCAAACTTTTTTCTCTACTGGTCACATGCTGAAAGAGATTAACTCTACTTTTATCTCTCTCATACCAAAAACTGCAAAACCTCTAACTGCTACTGAATTTAGACCAATTGCTCTTTGCAACACGTTTTATAAAATTATTTCTAAACTCATAGCAAATAGAATGAAACCTCTTTTAAACCAAATCATTTCTCCTTACCAGTCGGCTTTCATTCCAGGAAGGAAAATCTCAGACAATATAACAGTGGCTCACGAACTAATTCATAACATGAGAATTAGGAAAAACAAAAACAAAAATCTGATGGGCCTAAAAATTGACATGTCTAAGGCCTTTGATAGGGTAGAATGGAATTTCATATCAAAATAATGAGGAAATTGAGATTCTCCCAAAAATGGTTTAACCTAATAATACAGTGCATATCTACCACCAACCTGTCTATAATGTTAAATGGATCCCCTTGCGGATTCTTCAAACCCTCTAGAGGTCTTAGGCAGGGAGAGCCCTTGTCTCCGTGCCTATTCCTCTTTTGCATGGAAGCATTATCTAGAACCATTTCACATGCTGAAAACATCAAACTCATTCATGGTCACAAAATTGTCAATCATGCACCTTCTGTCAGTCATCTATTATTTGCAGACGAATGCCTTCTTTTCTGTGATGCTACTACTGATGCAAGTGAAAACCTTATCAAAATTTTCAAGGATTTTGGGGAAGCTTCTGGCCAACTAATAAACCTAAGCAAGTCGGGTGTTTTCTTTATCCCACACATAGACCCAGATAAGGAAAGAGATATTATATCTATCCTTAATGTTAAACCAATACCCCTAGATGATAAATATCTAGGATCACCTCTTTTCACTAACAAATCTAAAATTAAGAGCTTTGAACCGTTAGTGCATATCATGAAAACAAGACTAATGGGCTAGAAGAACATACATCTTAGCCCTGTTGGTAGAACTATAATGATAAAATTCGTGACCTCCTCTATGTCTATTTACCAAATGAATTGTTTTAGGTTACCCAATTTTTTTTGCAAGGATCTTAACAAAATCCAGAGAGACTTTTGGTGGGGAAAAGATATAGACACCCTTAAAGGTGTTTACCCCAAAGCTTGGGATTCCTTTAGTAAGACTTTTCCTGATGGAGGATTAGGTTTCCAAAATATTACTCTTTTCAACTCTGCCATGATTGCGAGAATGGGTTGGCGATTGAATGAAAATCCAGCCTCTCTTTGTGCTTCAATTCTAAAGGCCAAGTATTTTTCTAACACTGATGTTATGCATTTAGATCCTAAACCAAAACAAACTGATAGTTGGATATGGAAAGGTATTAAATCAGGTATTGGAGAAATTCAAAATCACAGTTTTTGGGTAGTAGGCAGAGGTGATTATATAAATATTTGGACTGATTTTTGGATACCAGACAAGAGACCTCCTCTTCTGAAACCATCAACAGGAACTGACAACTTCAATCAGGTATGTGATCTAATCACCCAGGCAAAAACCTGGGACGAAACTAAACTTAATATTTGTTTTGACAATGAAACAGTCATTAAGATAAAACATATTCAAATCCCTTTGGATAATAGAGAAGATACAACCACTTGGACTCTAAACAGAAACGGTAAGTTCACTGTCAACTCCCTATATAATAATCTTAATGGTAACTCAAATATCAACACCAGTTGGAACATGATCTGGAATATGAAAGTTTCTCCTTCTATTAAACTGTTTACCTAGAAAATGGCTCACTCTATACTTCCCAATAGTATGAGAGTGGATGCAATCCTTCCACACATTAATACCACTTGTTTACTTTGCAATGAGCATGATGAATCCCCTACACATTTGTTCTTAGATTGTAACTTTGCATGTCAAGTATGGAATCATCTTAATTTCAGTATGGATTATGTGAAAAATGACTCTCATACTTGTCATGATTGGATTAATAGCTGGTTTACGTTAACAGATAGGAATGGTATTAAAATGGGTTGGGCAGAGCTATGTAGTACCATAACCTGGCATGTCTGGAAAGCTAGATGTGACAAAGTTTTCGAGAAAAAATATCAAAACAGTAGGAATACAGCTATTCAAATAGTAAAACACATAAATGACTACCTTAATGTATCTAGTCCGAGTCACAATCTGACTCAGACTCTTTACTATGATCCAATGAAAGATGAAAACCTACAAATAACTACTTTGGACAACTGGAATTATCCAGGATTCATGAGATATCGAATTAGCATTGCCACATCAATGATTCCTGATGTTTGTGATTCAGCAATTGGTCTTACTCTTGTCGATGATGTAGATTATTGTAGAGAAGCCAGAGGGGAGTCTTCAGGATGGAGAACAAGGGAACAACTTGAACTCAATGCTGCTGAAAATGCTTTCCAATGGGCTACAGAATTAATGGGTCACAACATCGCATTTCAAAGTGATTCTGAACCATCTCTCCTAAAGCTTATGGAAATGTACGCTCAAGCTAAAGAAGAAAGATTCAAGAAGAGTACTTCTTTTGGAAACTCTACCAAAACTCCAGCAAACTTTAAAGCTATGGCCTTCAATTTAGTTAGTAGATTTGATAACATTATGCCTGCTGTAATTTCTGGCTTATGTAACAAATCCGTCCTTAATGATAAATGGATAGATGAAAATCTTACAGAACTGATCAACCTCATTTATATGCGAGAAGATCTAATATGGCATTTGTATTACCGTAACACTTAAACTCATTCGAGTTTCTAAGTGTTTCTTTTTTCGTATAAAAAAAAAGAAATAAACGTGGTTAATTTTTTGTTTATTATCAACCCCTTGAATGAAAACCGACATAGGTTCGCCCCGTCTGGATTAATGAAATAAATACTAAACATCCCACATCAACTGGATTATGCCTATTATTAGATGAGAATGCAATAAGTTTTCCATCCGGTGACTATCAATCCATGATCTTTTTGTCAGTCGACGAGTTTTACCATTGAATTCTTCATTAACAGCATCAACTATATACAGATTCTTATATCCTGACTGGAAAACTAGTTTTTTGCCATCTGGTGAACAGGATGGGAACGCATTACTACCAGGGTCTTCTTTAGTTAACATCTTAACTTCAGCTGAAATTTGGTCTACATCCTCATTCTCAAGTTGTGTTTTGTCGAATGAAATTCTTGCAATTTTCACCGTCATTTTGGCCAATTCAAATATCGGCCCGATTTTGATAAAATAAATAAATAATGAAGAACGTAAAATTTGAGGTCTCTAGGTTAGTTACTGAACCGAGACAGGCTCACTCTTGACCTGCCTGCTGCTAGAGCTGGTCAAGTTATGCTCAAAAAAATTTAAGTTGGCACCACGTGTCCAAAAAGTAGAGAATTTCTTTTTTTGCCGACACAATTATTCCGTTTTCTTAGTGTTTGTGGGAAAATTAACGTTTTTTCCGAAACAATCACGGGATCTACTATAATATAACTCTTCTTTCCTAGCCCAAAAATTGATTAAACCCTAGAATAACTCTAAACCATCCTCTCTGTAAATCTTTCTCTGTTAAACTTGAAAAGGTTTTAATGGAGTATTTCAATTCTCTACCGGAGGAGATTACGTTGGACATCATCAGTAGAGTACCAACTGAAACGGTCCTCGAATGCAAATTAGTTTGCACGAATTGGAGAAATCTTGTTTCATATCATCCATCATTCTCCAAGATGCACTTCCATCATCTCAATCATCCTGCATCTGATTCTGGTAAGTTGGGTTTCATTGCTTTGACTTCTTTTTCTGGGGGGAAGAACCAAAATTTTCAGTATTTTGAATATGATGAGAATCATTAGTCCATTGAGAGAATTAGAATGGTTAATTTAAACCCTCTGTTTGGGTGGTATACTGTCTTTCTTGGTTCGTACAATGGTTTGATCTGTCTTGCTCGAGACGGATTTTTAACAGAAAAAACATATATCTGTAACCCCATCACCCGAGAGTACATTATGATTCCAGAAATTAAGAGAGTTGGAATGGATGATGGGACGAGCGGATTTGGTTATGTTGCTTCAACCAATGAGTACAAAGTTGTAAGAATAATTTTTGAGAACAAGGCCTGGGTTAAAGAAGTTTACGTATACACTCTGGGGAGTGGAAATGGATGGAGAAACCTTGGAGAGTTTAATTTTGGAATCAGAGCACATGGGGGAAAAGGTATCTCTGTCAATGGAGTTCTTTATTGGATGGACGATCAATTAGAAATGATCTTTCCCTTCGATTTGGCTGAGGAAAAGTTTTGTGAACATCTGTCATTTCCTTTCTCACTAGATTTTGATGAAGAGGGTTATTATCAACTAGGGGTATTGGATGGGTGTTTGTCATTTGGTGTTAAACAATATGTCAATGGAGCCGAATGTTGGTACATGTGGCTATTGAAAAACAAGGATGATAATCATTGCATGAAAGAGGGAGAGGGACGTCGGTCATTCGGTTGGAGTGAAGTGTTTAGGGTTTATGACCGCGTATTATTTGCCATTACGAAGTGTAACACTGTCTTAACTTTCAAACATAACCATGTCAACATTCACGACTTAGAAGCTACAACCTCGAAAAGTATTGTGGATTTTAAAGAACGTTTTATTAGAGTATTCCCCCACATGAACACCTTAGTTTCGTTGAAAGAACTAGGGGAAGAAGATACGAAGATTATGGAGTCGGTTGAAATTGAGGAGACAAACGACCATGATCAGCATTTCAACCAGCTGTAAGAGGATGAGACTCTGGATGCTACTTATAAACTGGTAATCTTCGTTCAGACTCATTTTGAAATTAGATAACATGTAACCTTTGTGTGAAATGTGAAATTTAATGCTAATCACATTGTCTTAGTGAGTAATATATGGAGACTACTGTTATTGTGTCTTTATATCATTGATCCAACTTTATGGGAGTGTTTTCGTACTTTCTTATTTCAGGTTAAGCTATAGTTCTTTGTTAACTCTGCACTTTGTTAGTGACTTGACCTTATCTCAAAGGGAGAATCTGATGTATGCTTTAATAACTTCTTTCTTTTATTCGTGGGAGTCGAAGTAGTAAATTCTGACACAATTGCGGAAAGTGAGGGCTTTACCAGTAGTATGGAGTGAATATATTTTAGATTTGCTAAACAATTTTAGGTATCTAAATTGATAGTTTATATGTAAGTTTGACTGATACTGCAACAAATCCTTTTATGATGGTGCTGTGTCACTATCTTGTTTTTTAACAAAAAACTACACAGAAGCTTGTCTTCTTGCATCAATAAATTTCACAAGAACTACAAGCAGAGTTCTCTCTGATAAGGCGTTTCCATTCTGCCATTAACTAGAAGAAACCTAATTGCTTGTCATCAATATGATTCTTTTCCATCTCCATGGGAAGGATCAATAAGCAAGATACCACACAGCCTACTATTTGGATTCAGAACAATTTTCGTTGACAGCAAGGATTTTGACATCATCATCCTAATGGACGATTTTACACATAAATTGTGGTTACTTACATAGTTCATTTCTACTTCCACAGTTGTACCAATTTTCCATTTGATTAACTCTGATTCAGTAAGAACTCAAGTTTCATCATTTCTTAACACGATTTTTTGGTCTGAGTCTGTTCACAATGGTTTCATCTAAGGTAGGATTGATTGTCCAAAAAATGCGAATTGACTATGTGTTATTATTTGTATCAGGTTTCATGTTCTTCAGAGGTGGGTGAAACCAGCCGTAAATCTATTGGTAGGTTTTGAAGAATGTGGTGGTCAGTGGTGATCCAAATGTGACATCTGTTTTTGAGAGAAATGTTGAAAAGTGTTTGTGCGGATGTTGCTTCAATAAGACCCAAAGATCAGTTAAGGTGTGCCCCCGCGCAGAAAATTTCGTCGATGAAGTTTAGAGAATGATTTTGCGTTCTCCCAAGTCGTACAATGCTTTTTAAAAGGTACATATTTAAACGCCCTTGCTTACGATGTTCTCGCATTTACATTTGTATATCGTTCCCATAAAGTACATAAAAACTCATTCCCCATTCAAGCAACTTAAACTTTAAGCCTACAGAGTTGCGAACTAGGATCGAGTAGGCACGAGAACATAGTCTTCTCTCCAACACTTTGAATAATTATTGGGTAGTTTGATGAAAATTGTCTTTTGGTATAATGGAAATGGATCTTCCCTTGCTTTGTCAGTAACAATAGTTCTTGATGTTGCACCTTCTGTCAGGGAAAGTTGCTTCTACTGAGACTGACAAGTGACAAGATCGTTTTCTCAGGTAATGGAGGCACTCTAAGCATTCCATAGATTATGTATTAACATTCCAACAAAAATACTTGTATGCATAAAAAATTCCCAAGTTTAATGAAAACATCAACTGTTACTTTGAAAGATAAAATCGGTAGAATTTGTATCTTTCTGGCAATGCTTACTTCTATAGGGATGAGAAATATCCAGTTCGTAGTTAGTATAAAACATAAACATCGAATGTGATGGATCACATAAAGTTCGCATGAATTTAATATGGTAGCTAGATAAGTAATACTGATGGTCTCACACTTTACATAAAAGTAACTTCGCAAATTGCAAATTATATCATTCAGAAGAAAAGAAAGTTCAATAAAAACGTCAAGTGTGTGTTACTTTTAAAGATAAATTGATGTGAAATTTTAGTTGTAGTGAAAGTGGTGAGTAGAGTTCGTTCAACTCGGGCTTGTGAAGGATTTTTGAAAATTAAATAAAGTTGTTTCAATAATAATAAGAAAATACCGAGACTCTGGATTCCACCATTGACCAATTAATTGATAAACTCTAATCAATATTCATGCAATATTCTTCTTTAAAGTGATTCTAATATTTGTCTCTAATAGATTTTTGAAGTAGTAGTTGTAATCACAAAGCATGAAACATCAAAAGTTTTAAAACCTAGCATGTTCCATCAAAACAACTCACAACTACTCAATAAAAATCAATTTTTCTTTTAAGTTCTATGCAAATAATCATGTAAAATAATTGCAATAAATAATTAAAATAGAACTATACCACTTTTCATGGAACAATGGCTTCCTCCGTCGCCTCGGCTAAGGGGTTTAGCTCCTCATATTAATCGTGTTCTCAAAATACATGTTTATGGCTCAAAAATTGATTACCAGGGAGAAAAGGGTATACTGTAGTCGCTGAAAGTCTAATACAGAGGACGGAATCGTTGCTGAAGGGCTTCGGTGACTGCAGGATGATGCGACCGTAACTCGTTGTCACTGAAAATAAGTCTGCCTCTGCAACTGACTCTGTGGGTCTTATGTTCTCCGTCTTCTTCTCCGGCAACAGCAGCAGCAGCAGAACCCGATCTTCTTCTAATGATTTTTCTGGCTTCTCTAAGGCTCTAAACTTTCCCCTAAGGTCTTGGTTCCCTTCCTAAGACTCGTCCCAACCTTTTTATACACCACAGGCTCTCTAAATCCGTCCAAAAAAATCTTTTTTTTCTCCACAACAAGTCACGATAATTCCTTTTTCTCATCACTTGCACGTCTTCTCAGTCAATCCAAGCTGTCCAAACTCTTCCTGTGATAGAAACAAATCTCTAAGAAGAGTTTCCTTCCTCTTCTTCACGTAAGTTTCCATAAATAAACCAAGAAACTTGCCCAAAATAAACCGTGATATTTTTAACCTTTTTTTCGCCTCCAATTCGAGTTCTAGCCACTTTGGATCCATTCCAACACCCTTACCTCGCCTGTTAGGTCCCTAGGAACGAACCCAATCAAATTCAGCCCTTTAATCTCCATAAAAATCGATCAACAATCCAACCCAAAATCTGTCTGTTTTCTGGAAATTTTCCCGCCAGTTTTCTGTTTTTGAAAATGTGAAGAAATGTGACCTCCCCCTATCCAGTCCCGATCTGTGCTTAGCAGCTCCTTGGAAATGGGTTACCCCTTATCCAAAATGAGAGTCCGAATAGCAAATGTCCTCCCAGGCCTTTAACAACTTTTCGGGCCAATTTTGCCGCAAAAACCTATTTTTCCAAAAAACACCTACAAGGGATAAAATACCAAAATTAGTACAAAAATGGGTACACTAACACTATACATAAAAGAGATGAAAATAGACACATAAATGCGTCTATCATAAATGCGGTAGAATTTGTATATGACTGGCTAATTCTTACTTTCATAGTGATGACAAATATCCAGTTAGTAGCTAGTTGTTATAAAACATGAACATTGAATGAGATACTTCACATAAAGGTTCATTTTATCGAATTTGGAATGGTTTAAAGTTCACATGAGTTTTAACATGGTAGCTAGATAAGGTTCTCAGAAGTCAGAACACGTATAGTTTTCTATATTGGTTGTTGCATACTAAAACCAGTTTTACTCCTGGTGCATGGTTCAAGCTTTAAGCCTTCTGTTGGCGTTCCCCTGAAATTTCTTATAAATTTGCTTAAATCTCGAAATGTTCTTCCATAATGCAGAGGTTGAGATTGGCCTCGTTGGCTTTTGTAGCTGTTTCAAATTTGTTGGAGAAATGCACATCTTTTGTTTGAATCATTTCTCTAAGCAGTTCTAGTAAAGCAAAATTGGAGTTGACAATCTTGTCACTGTTGCGGTATTAGTGTATAAATATGAGATACCTCAGATTTGAAGCATTTATAGGCACACTATCCGACTTTCAGATTTATCTTGGTCTTTTATTCTTTCCATTTCTTATTTCATCGGAGCATTGGAATACATTTTTTGTCCATAAAAATTAGAATTTTTACCGAACTGCATCGTCTGAGATTTCACAAAAACACCTCACTAGCTTGAGGTTATCCACTGACATGCAGAATTTAGCACTTGAAATCTGGCACAAACCGTTCTAGTTAGTCGTAGTAGTACTGTGTGATTGCGGAAAGGACGGCATAATGCTAGTGAACTTACATAAATGTACCTCAACACCATCAACTGCTGGCTGTTTAACGGATTGGCAGCTGTGATATTAATGACCTTCTTTGTTAGTGAATTGTTAGATTCTAAATACCAACAGTTGGAGCACACTGCTGAATGAGCTGTTAAAGCGGATTTTGGCCAATTTTGGCAACTTCACTGTCAAGTCTGCGTACACAACTTGTTGGGCGGACCGACCGGAGGGCCCGAAGGGTTCCAAGGGAGGGAGTCCCTTTTATGTCCATTTTTTTTTTGTAAAATGAAGCCTCACACAAATGTGTAATTTGATAAAAGATTGGAATACTCTTCTCTCTCCTCTCCTCTCTGGCTTCTTCCCAAAACAAAAAAAAACTCTCCTCCACCATTAAAGCTTGCTGTTCAGATCTAGTCCATTTTAGGCTAAATCTGATCAGAGTTTCTTTTCTTTTCCTTGTTTTATTAGATAGTTAGTAGTCTAGGTTAGATTTATTTAAGTTTTTGTTTCAATCCTCCATTGTTTCTAGGAGATTTTTATGAGGTTCTTGTGGGTGTTTTGCCCTCTTGGTTTGTGTCTTCTCCTTTATGGAGATTCCTTAGGCTCTCTCATGGAGTTTCTTTGTGATCTCAATAGAGATTTTAGGTGGAAGTTCAAGTGTGGTGATCAAGATTCAAGACTTTCAAAAAACTTTCTTTCCTCCTCTAACCCGATCAGAAAACCCTCTCCCACTAAACTTTCTCCTGCCCATATCTCTTCTGTTTGGAGCAGATCTGGGCAGGTAATCTCTAATCTCACATCTCCAATCTTTAGATTACTTACTGATTTCCTGCCTTTTCTTGTTTCTGCATTAAGTATTTAGTTAGGGTTTGATTTCTTCTTTGCTTTTTTTAGATCTAATCTTAAACTTTTTGAAGATGATTAAGAACACCAGTAGCAACATCAAACTATCTCTAACACCAGCAACAAAAGCTTCTCCTAAGACACTTGCAGGAACAACAACACTAAAGACACCAACAACAACACAAAGATTCAAAAGACCGAGTTCGATGAATTTTCAGACCGATTCAGCCCTAGGATAGTAGATTTTGGTTATTTGTGTTACCTTTACAACTGTATGTTTGGAAAAGAGGTTGATTATTGGTGGGATCTATGGATCCTCTTTCTCCAGTACCAACTGTGTTACTATAGCTTTGAAGAAAACTTTGAGGAATGGTTGGATCTTTGGATCCTAACATCTCTACATGATGTAGATTTGTTTAATGATTTGGATTTGATTCTCTTAATCCAGATCAGGTCATTCAAACTAATCTTGTTAATTATGAATCAGAATGGGATGGTTAGATGTATTCTTGAAATCAGTTTATGTATCATTGTAAGATGTGTTGATTGTCTACTTGATGAATCTAGGTCTGCTGCTTTTAATTTCCTGGTCAGTCCTGTAACCGAGTTGACTCACTTTATCATCAATATTATTATTAATATATGAAGCTCTGCCTTTTTTCCTAAAAAAGAAAGAAAAAAGATTCAAGACTTTGGGCATATTACTCTCATATGTTTATGAGTAGATCTCTTTTTCAAGAAGAAGAAACCCTTTCAAAACGGTTGGATTATAATTCCAAAACCATTCTCTCAATCTTAGGATTGCTTGGTACTTCTCTTCACAAATTACTCTTTGTTAGTACCTTTTAATTGTAATTTGATCTTTGATCTTGATGTACTTGAAGTCCATGTAATCTCTATCTTATCATAAATGAAATTTTATGAGATTTATCAGAAAAATAAATAAATAAATAAATAAACAAAAGATTGGAAATTTTTGGTGTCCATGGTTACTTTTTCACTTGACACAATTGTCCTTCCCTTTTAGTCCAATCACTATAGCTCCATGTATCCTATTTTTTCAGAGGTATAATTGGCAAACAAACTAGAATATAATATATCTAGAAATTCGTGCCTTAGAATTTTACAAATTTTATCTCGTTGGAAAGATTTTAAAAAGATCTACAGAATGAGTACAAACAACAATATAAAATTTAGAGTTTTTATGAAAAATTCGGAGGTGTTTATCCTTTTAGGCACAATTTTAGAAAATTGAATACATAACGATTATGCAAACCACCACAAAGAATGCATAACACATTATGCAGACATATTTTGATTTACGCATCAACTAGTTTTCTGTTGCAACTAATAAAACGATGTACTCCCTCCGTTTCAGGAAAAGTGATACTTTCTCGTGTGGCCTATTTGTCTTCTGTTCGGTCGTCCCTCCCCACCGTGGCAGCGGTATTCTAGTATAACTTAGGTTGACATTTCCTGCCACATTATGTAATGACAGAGTAGGATGCATATATTTTTTGGTTGACTTTCATCACCAAAATTTATTATTTGTGGGGCATGGCGAAAACCTGTATACATTATGGATGTTATCGTTCAATTCTTAAGATGTAGAATTGAAAAAGAGACAAAGAAGAAGATTGATAACATATGCACATTGGGAATTCCATCATGAAATTGCATAAGAAACCATTAGAGTATATATATTTGTTGTTGACCTTATTAGTAGAGTTATATCCTTTTGAAGCTTTTCTGTTATCTTGGTTGTCAAAGATGTTTTACTATCTCCATCTTTTAAAGTCTTGCCTTCGTACAATCCTTCCTGAAATATAAACAAGGATTTTTTTTTACATAAAATCTTCAATCAATCAACTATTGTAATATGCAAGTAATATCCTCAATCAACATAAATTACCTTTTCAAACTGTTGAGTAATTTCCTTTACCCTTTTGGTAGCTTTTTCTTTCAACGTCTTCCTATTCAATTCTGCATAAGCCTTAAGTTTTTACGACTCCTTTTTCATAACACCATCTTGTCCACTTGTCCTCTTCGCTTTTCTCCTATTGAAAACTTTTTGAGGCGATGTTTTACTTTCTCCATCTTTTGGTTCTGCATCAGCAGGCGATGTTTTGGTTTCTCCATCTTTTGGTTCTGCATCAGCAACACGTTTTGATTCTGGAACTGTAAGATTTGCATCATCACTGCTTTGTTCTGGATCAATACCTCTTGCATCTGCATCAGCAGTCTTTTGTTCTAGAGCAGTAGATTGTGCATCAGTCATCTTTGGTATTTCCTGCTTAAAAATAATATTGTTATTTGTGAACTTTTAACACAAAGAAGAAAATAAAAAATAATACAACACAAAGAACAAAAACATGCTTATTCAGTTAAAAAGTTTTTTTTTTTTTTTTTTTTTTAAAAAACTACGAAATATACCTTCATCGTTATTAAAATGTTGGCAAATGTCATTTTTTCAACAACATCATCAGTGTCATCCAAGCGTGTAAAGCTTTGTAGCTTTTCATGTTGATTATCATCTTCAGCAACAGAATAAGCATTAGCATTCAGATGTACAACTTCATCAAAAACTAATTCAACCTTTTTTTGCTTGAGATGCCAAAGGACTTAAATCACTCATTGAACATGTAACAAAAAATGATTGGATCTCGTACAAAGGAATCAATTTTTGTAGCTTTATTCGACTATACGTTAACTGAATCATCTCGTGAGTCTTCTTTTGATGTCACACACATCAAGTGTTGTATCATTCTTCGACTCTACAGAATCAGAATCATCTCGTGAGTCTTCTTTAGGTGTCACACACACATCAAGTGTTGTATCATTCTTCGACTGTACGGAAGCAGAATCATCAGTTGGGACTTCTTTTTCTTTTGCAAAATCAGAATCAACTATTGTATCATTCTTCAACTGAAAGGAATTGGGTAGACTCTCTGATTTGTCTGGATAGCCTTGGAAGTACATTTTATTCAACATTTCTTCCATTTTAGGGTGAACTTCTTCATTATTAGTAATCAATTTTTGCATTTCTTCCCAACTTGATTTAATTCCCATCCCCAAGTTCTGATTTTTTTTCTTATTTGTCTTCTTCCAAAGATATACTTCCACCTTCTTCACTCATACCAAGTACCACTCTTTCATTTTGAGTGATTTTATCAATGAAGTTCTCTTCAAACTACAATTTTTTGTCAGGGTTATGTTAGTTCAAACTACAACATAAGGTACTAATTTAGAGAACGCGTACAACATAAGGTACTGATAGACGCATTTATATGTCTATTTTCATCTCTTTTATGTATAGTGTTAGTACCCATTTTTGTACTAATTTTGGTATTTTATCCCTTGTAGGTGTTTTTGGAAAAATGGGCTTTTGCGGCGAATTTGGCTAAAAAAGTGGTTTTTGCGCTCATGGAAAAATTACTAAGGGGCACCCAAATTACTAAGGGGTGACCACTTGCTATTCGCACTCCTGGTCTTGATAAGGGGAGGTCATCCCCTTCGTTTTGAAAATGAAAAAGGAGGGAAAACTGTGTTCTACACGTGCAGATTTGAGATTTAGCTTTTGAGCGGTTTTAAAGGAGATTTAATCGCAGGAAACAATTGGGCTGAACGTGATTAAGCTAAACATGCCTGGTATGGTGTTTTTATTCGACTAAATTGGGATGGATAATCGGTACTCTCTAAAACAGGAAAAAGAAGTTTCTCGGGTAGTTTGTTTTGGTTATTTAGGGAAGGTACACAAGTGTTAAGGAGAAATAATCCTTTGGGATTCTATATGATCAATTTAGAGAGTTTGGAAAGGTATAAACAGCTAGATTATGTCGACAGAGAAGAAAAAAAAAAAAAAAAAATCGTAACTTGGAGAAAAAGAAAAAAAATTATTTTTGGGAAGATTTTGTCGAGTTTTAACCGACCTGTGAGGTATATATAAGCTATAGAGAGGCTAAGGAAGGGTTACGAACACTTTGGAGAAGTTTAGAAGAGAACAGAGAGCTGAAATCACGAGTTGAAATTTGTTTCTGCTGCTGCTGCGAAGAAGAACACGAAGAACATAAGACCCTCGGAGTCAGTTGCAGAGGCAGACTTATTTTCAGTGACAATGAGGTACGGTCGCATCTTCCTGCAGTCACCGAAGCCCTTCAGCAACAATTCCGACTTCTGTTTTAGACCTTCAGCAACTACAGAATCCGCTGCTTTAACACCTTTCTCCCTTTTAATCAACTTTTGAGCCATAAACATGTATTTTGAGATTATGATTAATATGAGGAGCTAAACCCCACTGCTGAGGCGATAGAGGAAGCTATTTTTCCAATAAAAAGTGGTATAATCTATTTTATTTATTTTATTTCAATTATTTTTATGATTATTTGCCTTGATTTATAATTGTTTGAATGATTTTTGTTAAGCAATTGTTATTTCTTTTGATAGAGCATGCTTAGCCATAGGTTCTTGATGCTTTATACTTTGGATTTACACTTGTTATTTTGAAAATCTACATGTTGCAATAGCTTAGAATCAAATTAAACGCAAAAATTGAATAAATATAAATACTAGATAAAATCACTTTGAACTTGGAAAAATAGTGGAATCTTAGCCTCAGTGTTCTTTTAATATTGATATCAACTTTGTCAGTGTTTGTTTTAAATATCAGTGATTTTTTATATTTTAGTTTTAAAATTTAACTCTAAAGTTATCCTTCACAAGTTCGAGAATCGAATCCTATTACCACCACTATTTCTACAACAAAATTAAAACACACCACTAGTTCTCTTCAAACTGCAATTTTTTGTCAGGGTTATGTTAGTTCAAACTACAACATAAGGTACTAATTTAGAGAACGCGTACAACATAAGGTACTAATTTAGAGAACGCGTACAAAATAAACAAACATTACATTTGTTTTTGGCATATGAACAATTTGGCTTACCAAATAGTTTGATGTATCCATATCTGTGAGCAACGCTTTGCAAATCTGCTTCAGGTTCACCTGTTTGCTCTTGGTACAAATTTTTCTGCCTGCAATGGTTTCGGTTGCACTATTTTAGTATGCTCAGCAAACCAAATCTGTTACAAATTATAGCAAATAAAATCAATAATCTTAATAAGACATGAAGAAACTTTAGGACCTTAAACGTTACAAATTATATCATCACAAGTACCTAATTTACTAGTTCATTCCAAATAATTTATAGCAAAATTGAAACATGTCTAATAGCATCATAAAGTTTTTACTTAAACACTACCAATTATATATAGACATTGTTTAGTATAGAGAATATTCACACGTTATCCAGTGAAGAAAAATATTCACACATTCTCCAGTGCAGAATATATATGAAAAGACGAGGGTACCCAATTATACACTACAATCTTTTTGTTTCAACCTATAAGTCCTCTTACAAAGTGTGATCGTCTATGGACAAAGTCGAGACAATACAACAACTTCAGTATTCACACTTTGTGTGATCGTCTATGGATACGAGATCGACACAATACGACAATCAAAGTGTGATACTTAATAATAAGTTCAGTAATGACCAAACTCTATAGGATCACTATCAAGTATATCGGAGTTAACGTAAAGTGCAATTTACTTTAATTATTATAAAACAATTATAATGCAGAAAAGTAAAGTAAATGGCACAACAAGATTTTGTTAACGAGGAAACCGCAAATGCAGAAAACCCCCCGGACCTAGTCCAGTTTTGAATACTCTCAGAATTAAGTCGAGATACAAAATCTAAACCAACTTCGTATAGTTGAGACCAAGCAGAATACCCCTAGCTACTTAGTTCCCTCAGTATCCCTGCGCCTTCGACTTCTAGAGTCACGCACGTGAATAGCAAGTCCTTTGGATCGTATTCCAAACAACAAAGGAAGAATTTGTTTGGTAACCACTCTAATCAATCTTTTCTATAATATTTAGTGAGTCGTTGACAAAGGCTCTTATGTTTAATCTAATAAACTAGTTTGTCTGGTTAGATCAATCTAACTTTAACTATCGAAAGAGTCAAGTATAGATTCGCACTCAATTAAAATAAATATCAAAGAGATATATTGAGAATGCCAATCTCACGCAACTTATCAATCGAATAAATCCGATTCTAGTTGGATCCCAGCCGATTAAGGTTTGTGCACAGAATGCACAAGATACGAAAACCAATAAGAAATCTTCTTCGTCTTTAAATATTCTTTAATCTTTAATATACCTGCACAACACCACTTGAATCTCTTGTGATCAATCATACACAGAACGTAGTCTGTTAACAATGGATTATCACAAGATTTCTTTAGATCTAACAACAGTTCTAAAGATCCCGTCGATACTTCGATCTAGTTTGAGTGAATCTTATATCAGAAGAGCAGATTCTCAAGAATAAACAAACTAGGTGCAATCAAAGTTTCAAAAACCGTTAGTCAATCAAATCAATTGAAAACTAATAACACTGTAATTATCTAGTTTCCCACCAACGGTACTCGTAGAGCTTCTTGATCCCACAGAAGTCTTTAAACGAGCTGTCGTAAGAGATTTCACCTAATTAGGATACTTTCCTTTCCGAATAGACGGCTCCACCAGAAACAACAAGAAATGAAGTTTGCCTGGCTCTTAAGATAGTTTGCTAAAAATGCAAACTTAGGTATTTATAGACCAAGAATGTTTGGACATTAAGGAATTTCCAAAACCGAGAAAATATTCTCAAGATATGCAATGAATGGCAAAATTCAGTTTTCATAATTCCAATAAATGTATGTCCAATATTTCCGAAATCTCTCAATAGAAAATCTCAATTAGTAAATGCACATTACTAATTTTTATTCTCTAGAGATATGCGTTTAATTGATGGAAATTAAAGCATATAAAACCAAAAACCTTAATTAAAAGATTCTTAATTTATCTCGGCACATGATCTCCTTGATTACTAAGGAATATCTTTGAACAATAAATGATAAGAGTTAATGTACGTGTTCAAAGTATGTGGACATCATTTCACTGCAAATCCTTATTTCATATTTACATGGATTTGCATTCTTGGAATCGGTTATACCACACTTCCAAACAAGTTTAGAATTGGTTGACCTGTTTTCCAAGACTACTATGTGATTGCTCAAATACCAAATCACATACATGGGTTCAATTGGTTCTACCAATCACTAGGATCGGTTATACCTAATTATGGAAATACTTGTGATCGGTCACACCAGTCACTAGGATCGGTTACACCAGTTACAAGGATCGGATTCATATTCACATGGTAATATGGTATTGCTTGTGATCGATCACACCAGTTACTAGGACCAGTTATACCAGTTACCATGACCGGTTACACCAATTACAAGGATCGATGATCGGTCGCACCAATTACTAGGATCGGTCACACCAATTACAAGGATCGATCATACCATCACATGGTGAATACTTAGGATCGGATTCACTAATTAATAAAAACCAGTCATACCAAATCATAAGTCAGGCATTGTGATTAGTTATACCAAGATACATAACCAAGGTTAAGATCGGTTCTACCATCTCACACATATTGGCCATCCAAAGATTTGCAATGAATAGCCAAACCAATAAGCCTAATGATTTCCCTTTCGATTCATAAAACAAGTTCATGAATGTACTTCCTTTAAACAAATGTAAAACATTGTTTCCTAAGATGAAATCTTCACCATAACCCATTCACATAATTATAACAATATATACAAGATTATGTCGATGTAATATCTACGAAGTTCAAATGATAAGTGTTATACTTCGTAGTCTGATTCCATAATACTATGATCATACAATTATGATCATGTCACATCACTAGAGTATTATACAATATGTATAGTATATATAGCTTTGCAGTTATGTTTTCAATATAGCACGACTTGAAAGATACGTTAGGAATGGAACAGTTCAAGTCAAAATTACTAACCTCAAGTGGAAGGATGATGTCGTCGTTGTGGTTCGCTACTTCTTCACATTCTTCGGGTCTTCGGAGTAATACTTGTATGTCTCAACATTCCTAAAATTTCTAGTCCAACCTAAAAGAAGTTGACTCTAGTATTTAATCAAGCGACTCTAGATGAGTTCTGATTCTAAAATATGACAACCAAACTTGACATACCAACGCTTGGTGAGTTCAACCGAGATATCCTCTAACAATCTCCCTCTTTGTCAATTTTAGTGACAAAACTCTTATTACATATGGATAAACAAATTACAAAAGAATTCATTTTACATACGCTTGATTTCAAGTTTCAACAGCACAATAACCTGCATATATTCAATCAATAAATGCCGCTATTGACATTTGAATAACAAAAGATTTTACTCCCCCTAAAGGTAAGCTAGGTAAATATGCAATCCGAACATCTTTGTTATTCCCCCTTTTGTAGTCAGAATTACCACAACAACAATATGATATGTTTCTCCCTCTTAGTCAATGCTTTACTTTTTCGTTAGATATAACGTTTAAGCACAATTTTCCTTTCCTTAGTGATTGCAAATCACTTGTTTACTCCATATATTTCTCCCCCTTTTTGTCACAAAATGACAAAGGTTCAAGCAAATAAAGGACAATCCGAAAGGATCTTACAAATCTAAAAGACTTGTAAACAACCTATAAGAGTTAAGCACGAAGATTTCACATACCACTTTAAATAACCAATATTAAAACCGAAACTACAAGTAATTTAGTTTTAATAAGTTATCAAGGAAACATATTAAAGATTTGCAATGAATAGCCGGACCAATAAGCCTAATGATTTCTCTTTCGATTCATAAAATAAGTTCATGAATGTACTTCCTTTAGACAAATGTAAAACATTGTTTCCTGGGATGAAATATTCACCATAACCCATTCACATTATCATAACAATGTATACAAGATTATGTCGATGTCATATCTACGAAGTTCAAAAGATAAGTGTTATACTTCGTAATCTAATTCCCTAATACTATGATCATATAATTATGATCATGTCACATCACTAGAGTATTATATAATATGTACAGTATATACAGCTTCACAATTATGTTTTCAATATAGCACGACTTGAAAGATACGTTAGGAATGGAACAGTTCAAGTCAATATTACTAACCTTAAGTGGAAGGATGATGTCGTCGTTTATTTTGAAGATAAGAATCTTCAGATTCGATGATTTTGAATAACACTCAATAGCTAACACATTGTAAAACAAGTCAAATAATCCTTAACCAAATAAAAATATAAAAGTTTTATCTCTTACCGGTAGATAGAAAACACATCCAGTAATTTTTGTTGGGTTGTTCAAACTTTTGTTTAGGCATTTGGCTAATTCAGAATGTATCAAGTGGGCCCATGACAGACATTTACATTTGTTGAAATTCTGGACCAAACCCAAATACTTTTCTTTTATTCCAGCAGCATCTTTAGTCGTAAAGAATAAATTATTGCACATGAAAAGACCTATCAGCATCACCAAGTCTTCATTGTCCCTTCTTGTAAGAGACGGTTCTTTTTGCTTTAACAGTTTGAAGATTGCTTCCCGTATCAAATTCTTTGTAGCAGATTTTTCATGACCAAAAATCCTACGGTAGAATTCGGATTGTCTAAAAGAACCACCATACATTGCCTTTTTGGTTTCTTTCCTTCTGCCTTCAATGCATGGCATCCCGAGAGTGACACCTAATTCTTCGGGGTGAACGTCATTGTGTATTTCTCACCTCTACGAACAAATTCAAACTTTATTTCTTTTGTTGTCGCTTCTTTGAAGCACTTCAATAACTTTGTAAAAGCTTCATCAATTTTGTCCCAATGTGTTGTAGTGTAGTCATTTTCCATTAACATCATAAACAACTTATCAAAGGGAGACTATTTAAGTACCTCCATTTGTTCATCATTCAATTTCAGCTTTTGTTTTTTCATATCACTTACGAGAGCAGACAAACCCGCTTTGTATGGCCTATCCCAAGAATAAACTACAAAAACAAATGCAAAATATTTTACTTTGAACAATCAAAGACAATTATGTGCAAGATAAATCCACAACTAATTTATTTACAAGAGAAGAAAAATTTATTGGTTTGTCATAAATGTATTATAAGAGAAGAGAAATTTATTTGCACCTTTATAAGAGAAAAATTTATTCAAAGAAAAATTTCATAACAACATTTTTAGTACCTTTCTTAGATGGTCCAGCATTTTTATTTTGTTTTCCAGTACCTCTCTTAGATTTCTTCTTTTTAGAGTTACCTTTAGAAACGTCATCAAAATGAAATACAATATTAGTATGCTCAAGATCATCAGTGATTTCTATCATTTCTAATATAATTTTCTAACTCTGGCGGTACGCTCCTGGTTGCATACATATCGTTCGAATGAGTACCCAATCTTAAATATAGTATCATTAACAATGCAAATTATATAACGCGCAGTAGTTCATGACAAACAATTGACAATAGAACTTATACCTTTCTTTGTTTTTTTTAGTTGAATATTGTTTCTTTTTATGATTCATTTCTTTCTGAATCTGCTTCAATTTGAACCTGCTCTTCAGTTTTCCTCGATCTCCTCATGTTTTCTGTAGTATTACGTTTCTTAGATGTAGATTTGATGTTCTTGTTCGATGCTCTTACAAAAACAATAAAAAATAAATTAGTTTGTGCATGTAACGTTTACTTAATCAAATAGAAAGAGAAATCAATAGAACTTATACCTTTCTTTGCATTTTTTACTTGAATCATTATTTCTTTTTCTGATTCATTTCTTTCTGAATCTGCTTCAATTTCAACATGTTCTTTAATTTTCCTCTTTCTCATTGATTTTTTGAAGATGATGATGAAATTGTTTCGATAAAACAGACAATATATAGATTTTGATGAAGATGACGAAGCAGAAGCAGAAAATGAAGATGATGAAGACGACGATTTGCAGAAGCAGAAAATGGAGGAATTAATTATTTTAGCAGTGAGAGAAATGGAGGAGTTATTGTGGATCGATGGGAGGAAAAAAGGAGGAGTTAACTGTTGGTTCCTATCTTATTGAAGGTTATTTTCGTAATCTAACATTTAATATTGTTATAGAGCCACTATAATAATTTACAAAACTTGTTAAATAAACCTGGGGTCACATCTGTACACCTCATAATTTACAGGGTTATTAGAATAAATTCCTCATTATAATATTAACTATTTCTATTATAATAACTTTTTTTAACTTTTTTTTTGTTTGATTTGTCTGAGTCGTCTCTGCCCAAATAGAAATCATGTTATGATAATTAACTTATTATAAAAAGTTATTATATGATATAACTTAGGGATGATACTTTATGTTTTTTCAAGCGTCTGAAGAACTGTTTAGTTAGCAAGGATGCTAGTAGTGGTTTTGGTAGTTTTATTTTCCATAGATTAAGTATTGCTATTCAAAAAGGTGTTGGAGCCCAGCTTGTTGCTAGGTTGCCAACCAAAAGTTTGTAATTCAGTAATAATGAAACATTAAATTTTTGATATAACTTATTTTATTTTATAAGTTATTAATTTTGATTAACTTATTATGGTTATGATAATATAATTATCTACTTATTTTAATAACTTTTGTTATTTTCTTGTTATTATATTGTTAAAGTAATAATATAGTAATGAGTTATTATAATTATTTTATTTACTTTTTACTCAGTAATGATATAACTCATTAATAAATAAGTTTATTTATGTTCAATATCAAGTTAGTTATTTTTTACTTTTTTCTTTTATCAATAACATTATTTTCATGGTTTATCTAACTTATTTTCCTTTTTTTTGAGGAATAAATTAAGATTATATAGCTCACAAAAAATATACCAATCACAGATATATTTTCTATGTTTCTCGGTTTTCTTTTTTATTGGTTTCGTGACAGGATTATGAACGAAGTTCTGGCACGTTCCACCCAAACGAGGGCACGTAATAGATAGACTAACAAAAAGACTAAAGAGATAATCGCTAACAGATGAAACGTAAAATTATACCTGGCTTTCCCACAGAGCACGAGTCGCGACGTATTATTATTATTATTGGATGCCCCGAGTTTAGGCAGTACCCTACTTATCTATTCTCGATCAGGCGATGGGTAAAGATTGGGTGAAGCCAAATCTTTCGAAAAGACGTACTCAAATAAGGTAACTGGTGAATAGAGTTACTTATATATATACATAGATTGGTTACCTGGAGAGAGACATCATAAACAAAAAGAAAAAAAGAAGGTGATATATCCAAGTCCCCCGTGCACCGAGATCCGTTTTCTTTGGCTGGTTCATTTGGCAAAGCGGATTAGTCAATTCACACTGATGGATCCATTTGTTCTAGCTATCAAGGAAATGGGAAATGTAAACTTGACGACCTCTCGCAACATCTTGCTTTGATCAAAATCAAAGAAGTACGCTTCTAAAACAAAGTTAAATTAAACTATATGGGATCTCCCACCTAAGACTCTTTCTGAACAATTAGGATTGGATCATCGTTGGTACTTCTTTCATTTCCGATTTTGCTTGCGGGATATCCTCGCGTTAGTGTGAGTTCGTTTCCCACATAAGGGCGATCCTTCTTGACGAAGAATTCCACGATAAATAAAAATAGAAATCATTTGCTCATTTTCCTCTCTTCAATTCCCAATAAACAACATGATTTTGGCCTATCATTTCTTCAATTTGCCCTATCTTCAATTTAACCTTTCTTCATACCCAGTCGAGAACAAATCTGAATTGCTTTTGAAACCCTATTCCGTTCATTTTAGTTGAAGAAACCCTTACTTTATCTTTAGGAATCGATCTAGCTCCTGATAACTTTTTTGATTCATATTCAAAGATTTCCCCTAGACATGCATCTGTAGGTGTTACGAAGAACCAAAGTACCTTTTGTTGGTTGTTGACCAATGGAAAGCATGGGATTTTTATATTCGACCAAACATGAACTTTCTAGGTCAATTCGAGAAAGTGTCTATCTATATAGTTTCAAGATTTGAGTTTTGGTTCCGGATACTTGTATGCCCATGGAAGGGAAACCCGATTTTCTTCTTTTTATGATATTTCTTGATATCACTCACGGCATATCATTCCATTCTCACTGACTCTATCTACTTACTGGCCTCTGTTTTTTCTTACGAATTCCATTGACCTTCCATGGCTAGTATAGAACCCTCGTATTATAGAGAGACAAATTTGGTAGTTAATTTAAGTTTGACTTCTCTTACGAGAAAAGAGAGTGTTCTTTCGTTCTTTTCTCTATAGTGGGACTTGGTAGATTTAAGAGAAGTTTCGCATCTCAGCCCATTTAAAGGGCATTCATAGGCCATATTGTTCGTAAGCCCCTGAAAAACTCATTTTTGAGAGAAGGTTCAGGGAAAGGTTCTTGCTAATGGGAACACGAGACCTGTACCAAAGCTAGGATTGGACACCAATGTAGGAAGAATGATCTCAATGTTGGGTATGTCAGATAATGAACTTAGTTTCAAGCAAGGTAACTCCAATCGCCAATAATGAATATCCGTCTTCGTCAATCAGTCTTCGCTTATAGGAACGAGAGCTACAAACAAAATAAAAAAAAAGTTAGCTCAACAACGGAAGGAAACTCGAACAAGCCCTGAGCTACTGTTGAGCATCTTGGGGATGGCTCTTCTTCCCTTGGCCTATCCCTTAAATTCAGATCTAAAGATGAAAGCCATGTCCACTCACATACAATTGAGGGTTTTTTTTTAATTCAAATGGCAATTAGATCTATAAAAACCAAAACATAATCCCCTTTAACTGCAATATTGGATGGATAAATCTCTTCCCGATAAGCAAATACAGTAATGAAATAAATCAATACGTACAAGTAGAGCGAGGGAAGAAGTGTTAGCCGTCAAATGTCATTCTCCTCTATAATGGTCCACTCAGTCGGGATCATAACTCCACAAATACGACTCCTCAAGCTACGAAAGAGGGTTCACATGTTCAAGCCACTTACACAATTTTTAAGCTTACAAAGTTGCGAACTAGGATTGACTAGGCATGAAATCATAATCTTCTCTCTAACATTTTAAATAATTTATCGGGTGGTTTGATAAAAATTGATTTTTAGTATAATGGAAATGGATATTTCCTTACCCTGTCTGTAACAATAGTTTTTGGTGTTGGACCTTCTGTCGGGGAAAAATTGCTTCTACCGATATTGACACGTGACAATATTGTTTTCTCAGGAAATAGAGACACTCTAGGAATTCCATAGGTTGTGTATAAACATTCCAATAAAAACACTTGTATGCATCAAAGTTAACCCAAGTTCAGTGGGATAATTGCATTAAAAAGGGATAACTCATAACCCCAAGTTCAAAATGATATATCTTAGCCAACTGTACAAATCCAGACAACCATACTTGAAATGACGAGGGTACCAAGTATACCACAATCTTTTCGATATCAACCTATAAGTCCGATACCTTGTGCGATCATTTATGGATAAAGAAGTCGAGCCAATACAACAACAAGATAATCACTTGATAATAGTAACGGTACAAGACCGATTTACTATAGGATCAATATCAAGTGCTTTGGATTAACATACAAGTGCAATTACTTTAATTATAACTTAAAAAATTATAATGCAGAAAGTAAAGTAATAGCACACAACAAGTTTTTGTTAACGAGGAAACCGTAAATGCATAAAAACCCAGGGACCTAGTCCAGTTTTGAATACTCTCAGAATTAAGCAGCAATACAAAGACACTACCAACTTCGTATAGTTGAGACTAAGTAAACTACCCCTAGTTACCTAGTTTCCTTAGTATCCCTGCGCCTACAACCAATTTGGACAATGCACGTGAATCCTAAGATAGAGTCTACTATCTTAAGTTGTTTCAGTCTCTCTGAAGACTTTAAGCACTCAACCCTTTAGATTGTCTTCCAAACATTAAAAGACTAATCTATTTGGTAACCACTCTTATCATCTCAAAAAATCAATCAGATATATATGTGTTAAGTGTGACAAAGTTTTATGTTTAAAATCAATTAAACTCCTATGTCAGGTTTTAGATCTTCCAAGATCTGGATTAAACAAGTTAACCAAATCGAGACAAATAGAACTACCAGATTCGGATATTGAAGAGTACCACCAAATGATAGCTTGTCGATCTTAATACAATTAATCAATAATAAGTTTATCAAAAGATAAACTAGATCTATTCGGATCTCATTCGATCAAGTTTGTGCACGAAGAAAATCACGAAAATACAAAACCAATAAGGAAAATTTTCATGTCTTCAACCTTCAATAGTCTTCTGTACCTGCACAATAACAAATTTGATTCCTGACTTATGATCGATCACACGCAGAACAGATTCTGTTAACAATGGATGATCACAAGTCAATGTTAAAATATTAATCTAGTTTGAGTGAACTTATGTCAGAAGAAAAGGCTCTCAATAATAATCAAACTAGGTGTAATTCAAGAGATAACCACTGTTAGTCAATCAAATCAATAATCAAAAACTAAAATAACAATGAAATTCTAGTTTCCCACAAACGGTACTAGTAGACGCTTCTTGATCCCAAAGAAGTCTTTAAACTAGCGGACGTAAGAGATTTCGCCTAATTAGGTTACCCTCCTCTCCAATATAGTATTACGAAAATATTATTAGCGGCTACATCAGAAACAACAAAGATGAAGTTTTCCTGGCTCAGGATGAGTTTGTTAGGAGAACGAACTTCACTATTTATAGACCAAGGTAGTTTGGACACCAAGGAATTTCCATAACTGAAGATATTCTAACTGATATCCAACTGTATAATTGAAATCTTCATGGACAACTCAATATTAACTAGCTTTTTCTAACTGATATCCAACTGTATAATTGAAATCTTCACACACAGCACTTCCCTGGGATTAGCTCAGATCATGCTCCTATTTTAGTCTCCTTAAGCCCTGAGGCTGAAAGGTTGCAAAAACCATATCATTTTATGTCAATGTGGACTAAGGATAGTTTATGTAAAACAGTTATAGAAAAAGCTTGGTCATTACATGTAACAGGTTCAAAAGCTTACCAACTCAAACAAAAACTGAATCATGCAAAAATCAAATTGAGATTATGAAACAAAATTTCTTTTGGAAATTTAAATGTATCTCTATAGGATACTAAAGCCGAAATTCATATGGTCCAAACAAACAATCCAGGGGATACAAGGAAAATTGCAAATCTAACTGATAAGCTGACATACTTGTATTCTTTGGAAGAAATCTTATGGAAAGATAAGTATAGGGAGTTATGGTTAAATGAAGGTGATAAGAATATGCCCTACTTCCACAAATGCACCTTATTTCGAAGGAAAAGAAATAATATTTCCTGGTTAAAATCTAGAAATGGTAACTGGCTCACTACAAGAGAAGCCATTGGAGATGAGTTCATCTCATACTTCAACCAATTATATAGCACTTCTAATCCTGATGACCAAGATGTGGTGTTAGATACTATTAAACAAAAATTGTCTAGAATAGACAATGATATCCTAGAAACCCCTTTATCTGATGAGGAAATAAGAGTGGAAGCCTTCCAAATGGGGGAAAAAAAAGCACCAGGGCCAGATGGCTTCACTGGTCTTTTCTTCCAATCTTACTGGGATATTGTGTGGGGTAGTGTCACTCAAATGGTTAAACATTTTTTTGAGACTGAAACCTTCTGAATCAGTTCAACCATACTAATTTAGCACTAATACCAAAGAATCCTATGGATGATAATGCTGATCAATTCAGACCAATTGGTCTATGCAACTTTGTCTACAAAGTGATATCTAAGACTCTGGCAAATAGAATGAAACCTTTAATAGATAAGGTGATTTCACCTAACCAAAGTGCCTTCATCCCCAAGAGGCAAATTTATGATAATGTTATTCTAGCTCATGAGCTCATAGATTCTATAAAAAAGAATAAAAGAAAAATGGGAAGCGTTGCTATTAAGCTGGACATGTCCAAGGCTTATGATAGATTGGAATGGTCTTTTTTAGCTAAAACTATGGCAAAATTGGGGTTCAATCCAAAATGGATTAGACTAATTATGAATTGTATAAGTACTGTTTCTTACTCAATTCTGCTAAATGGAAGTCCTATTGGGAAATTCAAACCTGAAAGAGGTTTAAGACAAGGGGATCCTATGTCCCCTTATCTATACATCATATGTGCTGAAGCCCTTACTTCATATATCAAACATCTGGAGGATACTAATCTGGTACATGGTATAAAATATGCTAACACTGGTCCTTCCATTAGCCACATTTTGTTTGCGGATGACAGCCTCCTCTTCACTAAGGAAACCATTCCTTATTTCCACGCTATCAAAAACTACCTGCAAAGGTATTGCAATGCAAGTGGTCAAGAGATTAATTTCAACAAATCATGGATTTTTTTATAGTCCTAAAGTTCATCCAAGGCATAAAAAATTGTTAGCCAAAATATTAAACGTCACTACTCTCAACCTAGGAGAGAAATATTTGGGAACTCCACTATCCTAAAATCTGAAACCCATCTATCTCTGCTGAATGTAGTGGAGAAAAGGGTGAATAACTGGTTAACCCAATTTTTGGCTCAGGCTGGCAAGTCTACACTGGTAAAGCATGTAGGGCAAGCAATGTCACTTTACCAAATGGCTACATTCTTAATTCCCAAAAGCATGTGCAATAAAATTGATTCACCTCAATAGATACTGGTGGGGGGAGAATCTGAACACAAAGAAGAGAAAACTACATCTCATTGCTTGGGAAAATATCTGCAAAACCAAGAAAGAAGGTGGATTGGGATTTAGAATCAGTGAAATAAATAATTTAGCCATGATGGCTAGAAGTGTTTGGAGATTAATAGAAAATCCAGCATATCTTCTGGCACAAGTTCTAAAAGCAAAATATTATGCAAACTGTGATATCTTGAACTCTCAATGTCCTGATAAGGCTTCATGGGTATGGAAATGTCTTCATACCACAATGAACAAAATAAAACCATTATCTCTTGGGTAGTAGGGGAAGAAAATTTTATAGACCCATGGTATGATAACTGGATACCTGGGAAAGGAGTTGCAATACCAAAAGCCAACTCAATTCCTGATAAGAACTTAAAAGTAAGTGATCTTATTAACCATGACATAAGAACATGGGATACAGCAAAATTAAGTGTTGTTTCTGATCAATCTTCAAAAGAGATGATTGAAAAAATCCCTCTTAGCTCTGAATCTTCTATTGACAGAAGAATTTGGACTCCAACTAAAGATGGGGTATTTACAACAAAGTCTGCATATTCAACCGTAAGTGTAAGGGGGGATGACTCTGATTATGCTCTATGGAGTGCAGTTTGGAAACTTAAAGTCCTACAAGAATCCGACTTTTTGTATGGAAGGCTCTAAAAGGGGCATTACCAGAGAATGAAATTCTACACAAAAGAATTCATACATCTGACTACATTTGTCCAAAATGTAAATTGAAGACAGAAACAATAATGCATGCTCTAGTCACCTGTAAAAAATTAACAAAGGTGTGGCAACTTATAAACATCCAAAGCACTCAAATTCAAGATCTTACCTTTACACAGTGGACGAAATTCTGGCTGCAGCTGCATCCTTACCAAGATCAATCCTCAAGAGCGGGGCAATTTCCGTTGATTGCTTGTGTCATATGGTCTATTTGGACAAACAGAAATGACATAGTACACAATGATAAAAGGGAAAAACTGATGGCTATAATATCAAGAGCCAAGGCCATGATGCTGAACACCTCTAAAAGCTCCATCATCAGTCGAATCTCAGCAATACCACAAAATCAATCAATACCCTCTCTTTGGACGTGCCCACCTAGAAATTGGTTGAAGATTAACACATATGGTGCTTGTAATCTTAATTCAGAGATTGGGGGAATGGGTTTCTTGAAAAGAGATTCTTCTCATCAATTTATCCATGCATAGTCGAAGAACTTGATTTGCTTTTCAGCGGAAGAAGCAGAAGTGTGTGGGATAAGAGACGCTTTAAGAGTTGCGAAGAAGATGAAGAAGGATCGAATTATAATTGAAGCTGATGCCTCAGAAGTGATAGAGAAGATAAATAGAAAGCTTTTTTTGGGAGATTTAAGAACGCATAGCATGTTTCAGGATATCAAATCCCTAATTTGTAACTTTCAATCGATATCGTTTAATTATGTGAATCGTACTTGTAATAGGGCTGCTCATAAGTTAGCCCAATGGAATAAGAACAATGTAACCCAAATGGCTTAGTCTATACCACCGGTTTGGCTATTTCCTGGTTTGGCTATTTCCTGCCCTGTGTGGCGATTTGAAGGGGGAACAAATTGAAGTACTGTAAGTTTGGTTTTTGTTTGCATCTTTGCTTTTAAAAAAAAAATACGCTACAAAACACATACATAAATTGCAAATTGGAAAACATGTCAAATGTCAAAAGTTATCCAAAGTGGTTCCGCGAACTGTCCCTTCAATTTCTCACCCCTCTTAAAATTCTCACTCTCTTTTGAAGCCAACAATTCCTTGTCCAAGTAAGCACTTCCAGAGTGCCAAGTAGGCGTACCATTTTCATATGCATTACATGTCAGCCTCTGCAATCCACTTCCATCAGCCACCTTCACAATATACAGATCTCCATATGGTTGAAATTGATTTGGAAGAGAAACAGGCTCAGCTGAATTACCTCCCAAATTAGCTGTAAAAAGAATCCACTTTGAATCAGGACTGAAATAAACATGGTTAATTCTTTCTCTGTCGGCTTGTTCTTTATCAACCCCTTGGATGAAAAACCGGTGTAAATTCGTCCCGTCTGGATTAATGAAATAAATACTGAAACATCCCTCATCAGCTGGATTATGTCTGTTAGATGAGAATGCAATAAGTTTTCCATCCGGTGACCAGCTTGGCATTGTATCAATCCACGGTCCTTCTGTCAATCGACGAATTTTACCGTCAAATTCTCCATTAACAGCATCAACCATGTACAAATTCTTGTAACCCGATCTCCCTGACCGGAAAACGATATCTTTACCGTCCGGTGAACATGACGGAAACGCATTGTTTCCGGAGTCTTCTTTAGTTAACATCTTAACTTCAGCTGAAATTCGGTCTACATCCTCATTCTCAAGTTGTGTTTTGTCGAATGAAATTCTTGCAATTTGCACTGTCATTTTAGCTGATTCAAATATCGGCCCAATTGATGAGTAAATGACGTTATTTTCAGCTTGACTCCAAGAAACGCCAAAAGCTATCTTGTTTCTGAAAACGGTCCAAACTTTTGTACCATCCGATTTAGCGATTTGAACACCAGCATTTGCAGCAAGATCGTGATTATAAGCGATAAAATTTCCATCAGAAGATAAACTAGGGAATGCGCCGTTTAATCGGAATATATTCAGATGTTTCAATGGAGATATAACTGGGATGAGATTAGGAATCGTCGATTCACCTTGACCTGACTCACCTCTGAATCGATGGTACCCCAAGAATCCCGACTCAGGAGAGAAAAACGGATTGTAGTGATGAAAACCTGGACTAATGGACTCAGTCACTTTGTAAAATGACTCGGATTCCAAATCAAAAATTTCAATATGCCTGAATTTATCTCCACGGCGCCGAGTTGCAACAGCGATCCTTTTACCGTCGTGTGAGGCCGATGGAGTAAAAGCATGAACTCCCGGTGGTGTAACCCGCCGAGAAGAGAACTCAAATTCATTTAAATCACAAATATTCTCCGGTAAACCTACTCGGAATATACTCCACCACCCATCCTCACATTTCCGATGAAAAAAAATACTCCCATCATCGGAAAAGGTAGGCCAACCGCCTTTTTCACTCACGGCAACTCTCTGAGTCGGATCAGAATCCTTAAACACAACGATATCAGTATCCAAATCATGAAACTCTCCCTTCCATTCACGATCCCCGTAAGACGCAACGGCAATGAGATTTCCTGAGCGCGACACTGCCGGACTATAATCAACAACACCACGAGGCGTCACTCGAACGATCTCATCATTTTCTCGGCCACCTAGTGTCTTGGAATAAACAGCTGACCAACTCTTGAAAGCTTGGTTAGGATTCTCATGAGCTGAAACGAAATATAACTTGTCGTTTCTAATAACCGGACGATCCTGAAACAAGCTAGTAGCGACGGTCGGAAGTAACTCTGCCGGTGTTGATGAAATGGTTGATTTCTGAGTTAAGTAGATTTGTGGTGCACCTGTTCTTTCTGATATGTAAGTTATGGTTTCGTCTTCGTCGACGAATTGGCCATTGAAATTGATGGATACACCGTCTGTAAGCTGGTGGCATTCAACAGCTGGTTCGTCGAGATTTGACGGAACTTTCACGGAGAAGATATCAAAGCCGTAGTGAGTTACACCTATAGTGGTGAAGACTATGACTCCTGTTGGTGTCGTCTCCATTGATTCAGAGAAAGAAGACTAGCTAGTTGTTGCTGTGATGTTTTCCCGAGCTGGGTGTGATAAAAATAAGTGAGTAGGGAGTGGCGAGAAGTGATAAAAGATGGAGGATTGATTTGTTTTGCTAATTTAATGGGAACGATACACATGCTGTCAACTTTATATGCTGCACGAAATGGGAAGACGACAAGTGTTTGCTGCCGCAGCAAGTGACGTACGTAGTGGATTGATTTGTCGGACTTGAGTTTATCCGTTGTTGTTGTGTGAGCTGTGAGAAGCGGAAAAGAGCCGTGATGGATTTGGAGCTCATGAACTTACGAGGAAAATTGCTACAACGACAAGTCATTTTTGTTTTTTGTTTTTTTTGAAGCATAAGATATATTGAGATTACGACGGAATTACAGGGGTACGTTGTACCTATAGAGTCTACCATTACAATAGGGCTAATACAAAGTGGTGTTATATGATCCCAGATGGTTGTCGATAAGTTTGCTGAAACGTTATCATCCGTCGCTTTGTTTGCTATCCCGTCTGCCATCTGATTCCCTTCCCTGTAATTGTGGTTTACGGTGCAATGTGGGATTTGGGCCATTCTAGTTTTGATTTCTGCTATCATATTGTTTAGGTACCAAGGTGGTGCGGTTATTGAGGATAGGGTTTTACCGGTAGTCTCACAAAACAAAACAAAATTTATTTTGGATGTTATCACATGTAAATTGTCAATTACTCAAGGAAAAATCTCTCTGATATTTATTGTTTATTTTCTTTTTCTTAAAATAAATTAATTTTTTTGGAAGTATTTCTCGTGTGTGTATATATGTACACAGAGTACATGATTAGACAACATGCCAGCTCGTAAAAATCCATAGGCATTTTTTTTTTGAATCCTATTATTGGGGCTTCAAGCCAATAAGATTTTGGGGGCTTAAAATGCCATGTGTAGCCAGAAGATGGATAGGGGGCCTCAAGGTATATGTAAAAGTCAAAAATACCCTTACTTAAATTTCACTATTCATAAAAGAAAAAAATCCTAAATCTATAATCTTCTCTTCTCCTTCTTCTTCTCTTCTCATTGACAAATCAAGATAAAGACGATGATCACGATTTTATCATGAAGAAGATGAAGATCATAAAAATAAAACAAAATATATTATCTTTTCCTCATCTTTCTCTTCCCATTCATAAATCATGATGTAGATGATGATCATAAAGAAACCCAAAACTATTATTTTCTCATTCTCCTTCTCATTCATAGATCATGATAAAAACGATGATCATAATTTCATCATGATGAAAATGATCATCATAAAATGAAAAAACTAAGAAAACCCATCATTTATTTTTGCTTTGAAATGGTTAAAAAATCCGATTCGATGAATTTTGGGTAAAAAAAAAAGCATCTGAAGGTGTTTACGGCCGGGAGTTCTTAGATTCCCAACCGAAAGTACATGTTTCGACTTGGTTTTCCAAACCGAAATTATTTTTATGATTTTTTTTTGTTTCCAGAACCAGTTACTGCTGGGTTTTCCCAGCCGTAAGTGTTGTTACGGCTAGGTTTTCCTAGCCGTAACAGCACTTACGGTTGTGAAAACCCAGCCTTTTCTGGTTCGGAAACCAGAAAAAATCAGAAAAACAATTTTGGCCGGGAGTTCTTTATTTTCCCGCCGTGAATAACAAATACGGCTTGGAACACCAACAATTCTCAACCGTTTTGCGTCCTACGGTTGGGTCGACAAATTATCCCAGCCGTAAACAATATTTTCGGTTGGAAGTTCATCATTGCCTAGCCAAAAAAGTGTCGGTTGCGGCTGGGATCTCATGTTTTTCCAGCCGAAATTGCAAAAAATCCAAATTTTTAATGAATGTTTTCCGATTTGAATCAACAAAATCCTCCAAATATAAAGTTATCCTGAGTAATTTAAGGATATGCTCCACCATATTAGGTGGTTGATTTTCAAAAAAAATCAAAAAAAAATCATCAGAGTCTTCTTACTTAATCAAAAACAAAAAGAGAGAAAAAAAATCGATGAAAAAAACTTTTTGATTTTCATAAAATTAGTGTAATGATTAATCCTAATTCATAAACTAATCATAATTAGTTTACTTAATCACCCTAATTAACACTAATTCAATCGAGGGTATATTAGACATTAATAAAATAATAGGATAAGGGGCTATTGGATTTGCTATTTCATGACCCAAAAAAGCCCCCAAAACTATTTGGATTTCAAGCCCCAATAATAAGATTTTTTTATATTTTTTTTTGGCTGACAGAAATGTTTCTTGATGTGTGATCAGGTTAGTTCCTTTTAAAAACTCCATTCACCATATTCCAATTAAAATGAATGGAATATATATTTTTCAACCTAAAATATGTTATCGCTATCGTCGTGTTGGTGGTTCGGTTTTTGGATATATAGCAGTCAATGGAGACTGGAATACTTTGAGTGTATCAACTCAATCAAACTCGAATACTTTATTATATCTGATAGGTGGGAACGCAAAGATGCCAATTTCTTTTTTTTGACTTTTATTTCCTTCTTGTATCTGACCTGAAGTACACTGGTCAAGAAATCAACACTAGTAATGGGTACCGGTCTGGCGGGATAGCAGTTTTATTTGGGGTTTGATACCCTACCACTAAAATATTAGAACAATTCTTGTGCAGACTGGTAAATCAGCTTATCTGCTATGCCATGGTAGAAGCGAAACTCGGTTTTGGACAGTGGCAAAATGGTTTTGCGAAGAAGATTAGATGGTCGTCTTAAATTTTTATGCCAACGGCTAAATTTTTAGTCTTACCCCAACAACTATGTCTCTTTTTTTATATAGTTTCTCTCCTTCCATCAATTTTAAGCGTACTCAATTTCTATTAATTTTTTATTTTCACAAAGAGTCTTTTAATTTTTTCAATATATTATTTATTTTCAGTCGTTTCAATCGTCGTGGATCTTAATTTAGAAAATGAAGAAACACATAAATTAGCGAAAAATTTTCTCCAACAACAACAAGCGGTTATACCGTAGTTGAATCAAATGGATGAAAATTCAATCGATGAGAGAATGATGACCAATACAATGATACATAGCAGTATTGACAAGAAGGTGCACATGGAGATTTCGAGAGGAATGACATCAACAATGATGCGTGATTATTTTAACAACGAATATGTGTACTCTGGTAACTATTTTCGACATCGCTTCAGCATGACACGTCACTTGGCCATTAGCCTTACTGGATAGATTTGTTGGGTAAGTCTAAATCCCACTATCAATTTGATGCCGATAACGTACGACGACATAGTCCTAAAAAAAAAGGTCACTGCATCCTTAAGGATTCTAGGTCATCGTGTGTTAGCGGATGCCTGTGATGAGTACATTCATATGGCAAATTAGACAACAACATACGAAAATCTCAACATATTCCTAGAAAATGTGGTCTACCATTTTGGTCCATGTTTTTTACCACAACCAATGCAAGATGATGTCGACCGACTACTAGTTGAAAATGCAAAGAGATGCTTTCTCGGAATGCTAGCTAGGTAACCTTGATTGCATGTATCAGGTGTAACATGGATGTCTTGGCCAGGTTAGTATAAGGGACACTACTGAAAACCATTCGTTGTTGTGGAAGCAGCGGCTTCTTATGATTGTTGGATATGGCATGCTTTCTTTGGACTCCCGGGTTCCAATAACAACATCAATATTTTTCATAAATCGCCATTGTTTGAAGAATTGAAGTATGAAACTGCTCCAACTGCAAATTTAATTCACCATCAACATCAATATTTTGGCGGACGCAATTTATCCAGCGTGGTCAACTTTAGTTCAGGATTACGGTGAGATACCCAATCACGAGGAGAAGTGTTATAGAAATAATTTTAACAAGAAGCAGATGGGGTGTAGGAAGGATGTTGAACGAGCATTTGAAATTTTGAAGAGGAAGTTCGTTTAAACCAATGTAAATGAATAGGGTTATGCTCACTTGCATCATTTTGCATAATATGGTAATCAAGGAAACTCGACGGAATACCAGTTGGACAAGTTATGCAGATAAAGATTTGAGAAAAGATTTTCAACTCGACTGGGGTGCTGTTGCAGTATAAAATGGTAGAAGAGATAATTCAAAACATAGGTTTATATTTAAGACTAAGAAAGCAACTCACTGCAGACAGTTGGGCTTATTTCGGAAGAAGAAATCCTCAAACTTTTTTTTTTAAACTTTATAGTTATTATCTACTAACGTAATTTAAACAAATCATGAAAATGAAATTAAGTATCAAATCGAAGAAAAAAAAAAGCTGAAACTGAAATTAAAACTAACGGTTAGATTGAATTTAAAATAAAGGATTACATCAAAATTACTATTACATCCAGAATTTAAAATTAATAACTAAACCAGTGTAATGGCACTTTTGCTATCCTTAACTAAGGTGTTCTCCTCATCAAAATTAACTTGAACTGGTGTTGGGCGTTGTCGTGCCTTTTGTGCTTGAATTTCGTCAAATTCATCTTGTCGGAGTTTTAGATTTGCTTGATTCATCTTGTCGTGTCCATTCTCATAATTCCTCTCATGTGTGCATTAAAAATATTCTGTTCAACCGACTTACGACCTTTATTCATTTCTTTAGCAATTTTCATATGCTATATTATTTCAACAATATCGGTCTTTCTTGTTTATCAAAAAATAATTCTTGAATGTTAAATTCTGAAGTTGATGATTGTGTGGCATCTGAGCTGCCTTTTTTTCGTTTTTGTTGCGTGGTCCATCATATCTTTCAGCATTCCTTAATATTCATATCAGAATTACCATGCTAGGATCCACTAGTGTTTGGTCCAGGGTTTTTGTTTATTTCTTGTGAAGAATAAGGAGACCCCGGTAAACATTATAGTCCCGAAGAGGATTCTTTTTCATACTTGAAATCCATTCAGTAGATCAAGGTTATATTTGTAATACCCAGATTCGACAGGTAGGGTTCGTCGAGTGGAATATAAGTAATGGTTTGTGAAAACGTGGGGTGCCAAAATACACCACCAACTTTTTCTTAGGAAACCTGTATGGACTAAACTCGAATACAATGTCGAGAATTCAACTTAATGAATCTCAATCAATGAATTATACGAAGAGCTTATATCTCTTTCTCTCACAATCAGAAAATTTACAGAACCAAATTCGTGAACCTGATTATGTGTGAGAGTTCTTGGACGATCTCAAAATCAATATCCAAGAATCAATCAAGTCGTATCCAACAAACAAGGATGGATGTATCTACTTTGATTGATTTATGTACAACCTGTGATATTTCAATTATACATATAAACAATATAATGCAGAAAAAGAAATAACACAGACACCAGAGTTTTGTTAACAAGGAAACCGCAAGTGCAGAAAACCCCCGGAACCTAGTCCAGACTTGAACACCAAACTGTATTAAACCGTTAAGACACTAGCCTACTATCAGAACTTCATACTGGAATGTAGTTGAGACCGAATTAAACCGTCACAACAATTAAGTTACAGTCGCGCTCCTTACGCCTTTTGAATCCCAGAAGGACTCCGCGCAAATGATTCCATTAGCTAATGTCCATTATAGCCTAAGAGTTGATTCAACTCAATTGAAGACTTTAAACCAATTTTCCTCCCACAGATAAGCCTATTTGTGATTTTCGTTCTAATCAAACATCAAGGTGAGGTAGGAAATCGATTACAATAGACACAGTCTACCAAACATCATAATCTGGTTTTATGACTTCCGAAGAGCAGCCTAGATTATTATTTACCTCACAAGTTGAAACTTGTGGAATCACAAAGTCTGAGACGAAGATACTATGTGATTTCTATCTATCTTGTTTGAGTGAGAAACTCAACGATCAAAACAAGATCAGGATACTCGAACTATCAAGATAAAGATAGTTGGACATGACTTCACGAATCCCCAAGTGAAGTCTTTTTCGTCGCTAAATCCTAGAAGGGTTTGAAGGAGAGGATGACTCTAGTTTACAACTAGGACACACAAGAATAGTGTCAGGGATTCAAGATCCCAATTGTTAGAGGTTCTCCTTTTATAGACTTTCAAGATCAAGGTTTCTTTAGGTTTAAGCTAAGGTAGCTTTGGAACCAAGCAATCAATAATCACCGTTAGATGAAAACTTGACTTGAGATTTCACATAGCAGAAATATGCACTCTGGTTAGGATGGACAGTAACCGAACCGTGTATAATGACATGTCCATGTAGGTTAGCTGAAACTATCAAATTGAATTATATACTTAACCATTTTCATATAACACTTTAAGACTTTTCATGAATCACATATATGATCAAAAATATCTAGATAGTGTTTTTAGAGAGTTGATCAAATGCCGATTATCTCATAGAAATAATTTTGATGCATCTGAAAATATTCGACAGGGTAAGTACGTGTACCCGGTACGTGTATTGTACCTATTAGTGAATGTATTTGTTATTGTTAGAGCACTGCTCGGTCGAACTCTCAAGCGTTGCTATCTCAATCTTGTTTGTCAAGTTTAGGTGATCAAAACTATAAGTCTTTATTTCTAGTCTACTTATAGCTATGTCTCGGATTAGGATAAAATGTGTAGTTGAGCTTTAGACTTCACGACGTTCATCAATTGAAGACGAAGATCTACTGAGGAGAGATTGGAGGAACTTCATCAACAAAAGGTATGTGGAGACTAAAACTTATCTATCACTCAGAAGTATATTCTATTCTATCTCCTATTGAGACTAAGTCGTATAGCTATATAGACTTTTACATTATAAACATTTGATATTTCGAGCTGAGTTTAACTCGCTTATATCTTTCTCGAAATATGCGTTGGAAAGCTTTTTGCTTTAGCTACGTTCATCATTATTCTTGACGAGTTTAGTTGTAAACAATTTATTTGTTTAAACTAAATAATGAGTCAAAAGATGATCATGTGAAAATTGCCTTGAAACATCTTACATGATTTGTGTGAGATAATCATTTGATGTCAAATCGGAATGTTTTGTATTGATCATTCGATCACTTGAAAATTACTTATAAGCTAATAGTTTGTGTGAGACAGCTATTGTCGTCTTATAGGGATGTTTAAATGATTGAAATGGGAGTTTAGAACAATTAACCATTGTCTGGAAATAGCACAGTATGCATACCAGTATGCAAACTGTTGTGGTATGATTCAGGTTCGGGAACCAAGTTTGCATACCAGTATGCGAACGGTTTTAACTGTCAAAGTTCGGGAACCAAGTTTGCATACTGATAGACGCATTATTGTGTCTAATATGTCTCAATTGTATATATTGTTAGTATTCGATTTTGTATTTATTTTGTTATTTCATGTCTTTTTAGGTATTTTTAGAGAAATAAGCTCTTGCGACGAAATTGGCTCGTAAAGTGGTGTTTTACACCCCAGGATAGAGTACTAAAGGCACCCCAGAAATGCACCGGAGGAACCCCGAAAAAGTGTTGAAAGCACCCCAGAAAAAGTGTTAAAGGCACCCACAAAAATTACTAAAGGCACCCTAAAAATGGATAAGGGCGCCCCCAAGGCAGCCGAGCTGCTAAAGGCACCCGCGTTTTGGATTCAGGGCACTACACCTTTCTTCATCGTTTTAAAAATAATTTTGGCGGGAAAAAAATTTCATTTTCTGCGAAATTTTCTGTTGGATTTTTTGAGGAGTTTCAGTGAGATTCAATCACTGATTTTGATTGGGATGAACGTGATATGCCCAAACAATGGTGGTATGAGTGTTCTAATGCGTTCAGTTGGGCTGAATTTTCGTCGGGAAGAAAATATGCAACCTCGGAATATAGCGTGTTTGAACGTGCATGGATTGAGTTGTGATGGAGTTTGGTTGCTGCAGAAGTGTGGAGGAGTCAAACAAGGAAGTTCTGGAGCGTGTATACGTCGAAAAGATGCGTAAGAACATAAAACATAAAAGAAAATATTCATGAGTTAATGGTTGGATATCGAGAAGATTTTTGAGTTATTACGAGTTTATTCTTGATCCTGTGACTATATAAAGGCTTTAGGAGACTCACAGAAGAGGAGGGAGTTCAGGGAGAGAATAGGGAGACGTTTAGAGCATAAAGAAATCGAGAAAAAAAAGTTATAAGAAAAACAAATTTTCTGCTGGTGAAGAAGGTACGAAGAACATAAGACCCTTAAAGACCGTCGTTCTTATACAGTGCCAGTGACGGTATTCCTTTATCGTTTTCTGTAACAATTGATTTTGTAACAAATATAAGTGTTACAAAACCCGGTTTTATTCATTTTTTCTCCCATTTCATCATTTGTGAACCATTTTTGAGCATTAATAAAGATGAATTTTGAGCATGTTTCCATGATAATGATGAGCTAATTCTCGCGTAATCAAGGCACGGAGGAAGCTATTTATGCATGAATAATTGGTAACTATTCTATTTTTCTCTAATTTGTATTTTATAATTCACTCAATCACTACTTTGTAGAATTTTAATTGTTTGCATAATTTTTCCTAATTAGTTGTGATTCAATTAGATAGGTTATGCTTTGGTTAGATAATCTATGCTTAAGGGATACAATTAATGTTTGAGAATATGCTTGATAATTTGTGAATTAAGAAAAAGAGATTTTAAAAATAATTAGAGTTTTGGAATTTTTATCATCATTTATTCATGTGTAATAGTGGAATCTAGTGTCTTGGTTATTTTCACTCTAAAAAAAAAACAAATTTGGATTTAAATTTTCTCTACTTTTAGTTTAAATAAATCTAAATTCAATTGCTTTCACAAGTCTTACGAACCTCATTCTTACCACTATCAAAATTACATCAATTTTTGGAGCCGCCGACGCGGACTTGTTTTTAAGTTTGAGTTTTTAGATTTATTTATTTTTATTTTTTTTAGATTTTTATTATTTTCTCTTTGTTCTATTTTACGTTTCTTTGGGTATATTTCTTTGTGCTACAGGTTTGGAGTTTGGATCGAAAAGAATTTAAGCCAAAGACTTTGGTGACTAAGAGATTAGGAGCCAAAGATAAAAGCTAAAAGAAAAGGAAAAGAAAGACAAAGAATTTTTTTTTTATTAGGTTTTTAGATTTTTATTTTATTTTTAGAAACTGTATATAGGGATTTATTTTTGTATTTTATTTTTATTTTTGGGACATTTGAACACTTGAACATTATTATTTTATTTTTAAACCCTACGGAAGGGTAGTTTTAAATACAAACTGTTTGCAGGGAAGGACGACGATTACGATATCGTCTCGGCCCCTCGGGTTCATACATGACATAGAATTCGTGGCCCGAGTCGACTTCAGCGGTTCTTCGCCCGTCTGGTACGGGAGGTAAGTTTTTCGAAACACCCGCGAATCCCCTGTCAGCGGGTTTACTGTCTGCCTTAAGGTGAATATGTGTTGAGGACTGAATACGGACTTTAATTTCCTAGTAAAGGGCAAGGACTGGCCATATAAGATAAGGGTTCGGATTTCATCACCGTCTCTTCTTGCCCGCCTTAGGAAAACATAACCTACGCGAACCCAAACCTAAAATATTGACTAGAACGAGACCTATAGGGTAACGAGCTTAATAGGAGAGTCGTTCGAAAAATATTGGTTACTCTTTTAAGCATACTTTGATGTTCAGGAAGATTACTGTGAGTCGATTAGATCCGCCTTGTAACCCAAGGAAGCGTTGCCAAAGAGGTGGGGGTATCAAAGCTCCTCTGAGCTTCCCCTACTTCTCTTCGACTCACTTTATTCGGATCGATCCAGAGAGGTCTGCTTAAATTGTAACGAATTCCTTTTTGAAAGATTAGGAGCTGGTCTAGAAACAATCTAAGTGGAGCCATCATGCTTGTTGTTTGCTAGAAATTTTGAGGTTTGCTTTGGTGGAGTCAGCCTGCTGTGTGTTTGCTTAGAACCTCCCTTCTTTAGGATTTTTATTTTTATTTTTTTTAGTGTATGCCAAAATCGCTCAAATCCATTAGTGAGCGTGCTTGGAAAAGAGACACTTTTGGCCGTTTGATTAGTGACGAGCCTAAAGGTTTTTCTTTTGAAGACGGGGAGCTCGAAGACTCTTCTTTGGAGAGCCCTGTTTTCGGAAACTTCAATTTTGAGAATTTAAGTCTTAGTGTGGAATTCACCCCTAGGATTTTTACTGTGCCAACAATGACAACTTTGAAGGAGTACATGTACCCAACTAGGACCAACCGACCATCGTGCATTAAGTTTCCAGCCTCTACGGCTAGTTATGAGTTGAAACCTGGTATTCTTCAGATGATCCCTATATTCTTAGGAAAAGAAGATGAAAACCCTTACTTTCACATCAGGGACTTTGAAGAAATTTGTGGAGCAATTAATATTAAAGACCTTAGTGAAGAAGTCTTGAAACTTAGGATGTTCCCTTTTTCCCTGAGAGATAAAGCCAAGACCTGGCTTAATAACCTACCATCTGAATCCATAAAGACATGGAAGGAACTTATTGATGCCTTCTATTTTAAATTCTACC
>JAJJMB010006269.1:749856-782823 GCA_023531105.1 Papaver atlanticum
CGTAATCAAGGCACGGAGGAAGCTATTTATGCATGAATAATTGGTAACTATTCTATTTTTCTCTAATTTTTATTTTATAATTCACTCAATCACTACTTTGTAGAATTTTAATTGTTTGCATAATTTTTCCTAATTAGTTGTGATTCAATTAGATAGGTTATGCTTTGGTTAGATAATCTATGCTTAAGGGATACAATTAATGTTTGAGAATATGCTTGATAATTTGTGAATTAAGAAAAAGAGATTTTAAAAATAATTAGAGTTTTGGAATTTTTATCATCATTTATTCATGTGTAATAGTGGAATCTAGTGTCTTGGTTATTTTCACTCTAAAAAAAACAAATTTGGATTTAAATTTTCTCTACTTTTAGTTTAAATAAATCTAAATTCAATTGCTTTCACAAGTCTTACGAACCTCATTCTTACCACTATCAAAATTACATTACATACCCGTTTGCGAACGGTTTCACCTGAGTTAGGTCCGGGACGATAGTGTGCGTACCCGTTCGCGAATTGTCGGACAAGACCAAAAGTCCGGAACTTAAGTTTGCGTACCCGTTTGCAAACTTTGTTGGTTAAGTTCTAAAATCGGTTAAGTATGATTTCATACTCATGAACAAATATATTTATATATTAAGGAATGCAATCTTTGCAAACCGTGGATAAATGTTCAAGAATTGATTCTCATGAATCTATGAGAATATAAGCAATTGAACAACTCTATGAGTAACACAATTAGATTTATTTGATTATCATTTGATCTAGAAGTGTTAAGATGAATGTGGTTAATACAAAAGTGTTCATATGGCTAACTTCGGTTAACTATTGTTGAGCCAACTCAATATCCATGTTTAGGTACGGTTACCCATATCTAAATGAAGTTATATTTCATTTGTGTGTAACAAGCTAAGACCATCTAACGGTGGAGAGATATTTCTTTGGTTTTAAGCAAACTTAGCTTGAATCTTAAATCAGGATTTCATCTAATGGTGAATATTGATTGCTTTGTTTCTAAGCTATCAAACCCTGATTTGAAAGACTGTATAAGGGAGAACTCTAGCAACTGGAAAACCTAATCCCCATACTTCTGTGTGATACTAGTTGCGTACTAGAGTCGATTCTCCTTTAAAACCATTATAGGTTAACGACTTGAAGACTTCATTGGGATTCTGAAGCCAGAACCAACTATATTCTCTATAGCTGCGTGTTCTAATCTTACTTGTTCTATCGTATTGAGTACTATCTTCTCTAATATTGGCTCGAGATTTATATCTGATAGGTAAGATATAAAAAGTAATCACAAAGCTCTTCGTCTCATTCTTTGTGATTCTACAATAACTTGTTTTACTACTATATAGTTAAGTTATTGTGAGGTGATTGATATTTATAGGTTGTTCTTCGGGAATATAAGACCGGATTATCAATTGGTTCCTGTTCACCTTGATTTATCAAAAGAAGGAACAAAAATTCATAGGTACTTCTGTGGGAGACAGATTTATCTATCATAATAGAATTTTCTGTGAGAGACAGATTTGTTTATAAAGTCTGCGACTTTGGGTCGTAGCAACTCTTAGTTGTGGGTGAGATCAGCTAAGGGAATCAAGTGCGTAAATTCCTGTTGGGATTCAGAGGCATAAGGAACGCGACTGTACCTTAATCTGTGTGAGACTTGGTTAGGGCTCAACTACATTCCAGTCCGAAGTTAACTTGTAGTAGGCTAGAGTCTGTAGCGGCTTAATACAGTGTGGTGTTCAAATCTGGACTAGGTCCCTAGGTTTTCTGCATTTGCGTTTTCCTCGTTAAAAAACTTCTGGTGTCTATGTTATTTCTTTTCCGCATTATATTTGTTTATATAATTGAAATATCATAGGTTGTGCGTAGTTCAATCAATTGGTAAATCCAACCTTTAGTTGTTGATTGACATTGATTGACACTTGAACATTGGTCTTTGGTACCGTTCAAGTTATTTCTCATATCAATCAGGCTCACAGATTTCTATCTGTTTGATTGCAGATTGTATTGAGAAATTAAGATATAACTGTTTGATATATTTCTTGGTTGAGCTCGCTTTATTAACTGGTGCTCTCAGAATTATATTGGAGTTAGTCCATACAGATTGCTGAACGAATACCCCCACCTTTTCAATTGGTATCAGAGCAGGCAAACACGTTAAGACCTTATAAGTCTGTGTTTGTGGCAATATGACTCCATGGACAGAAGCGTTATCTCTATAAACGTATCACCAGATCTGAAGATACAAAATTTATTTTTATGTATGATTTGATTAAATCTGTAGAAAATATTCAATTTCATCCACCTCCTGGGTTAAATTCACCTGAAGTGTTTTCAAAAGTCGAAAAAGTTCTCGAGAACCTTTCTCTTGATTATGAGAATGTTCTCAGTAGACTAAACAATGTTATGATGAATAATGTTCTTGTTGATGCTGATATTGATTCAGTGAGAAATGAGTGTACTGCTCCTCTCCCTTGTTGTACAATAATTGTATTACAAAAGGAGCATAAGTCTATCATCTGAAAATATCTTACTATAACAGGATTCATTACATGAGTCTATTCCGGAAACATCATTTCAAAACTACAGGGTGATAATTAGTAGCAAAAACGCTAAGATATATTTCTATACAAAGAAAGTTGCCTTACGTTGTGCTAAAAACAATTTCCAGTTGTTGCTAATAAAAGAATCCAAAACTAGACATCAAAGACATTTGTTTCTTGGTTGTCTAGGATTCTGTAAGGCTTTCACTAAATCAGCCTATTGAGTATTCCTTAAACCATCTACGTGCAAAGCTGCTGGAAAGAGGTTATCTCATGGGGTCAAGATATTAAATCTGATCGAACTCTTGCTTAGCTCTCAGATTTCTCCTAAACCGGTTTTAGAACAAACCCATTTAGCTCTTGATCCATCGCATGTGATTCACATGTGTAAAATAGACCGCGAACCAAAACTAGTTTGTTCCGGTACTTGGACTAGTTTTACCGGTTCAGGAACTGTTCGGTCGGTTGCACATATAACAAAAAGCTCCTTTCTTGTTTTCTTCTCCATCTTCTCTTGTTCGAGAACTCAGTGAAAGAAAACTCAAGAGTTTGCAAACTCTTAATTCCCCAAAACCTCATTTCTCAATCTTTTTGAGTGTTCTTGGTACCGTTGGATTCACAACAAAAAAACCATTAAAAGGGCTTACTTTCGTTTCTTCATCTCTCGACTCGAAATTCTTGTCTATGCAAGCTAGTCTAATTAGTTATGCGACAATCGTCTCAAGGATAGAAAGGTGAATATAACTTGAGAAATAGGTGGTTCAATCTTCACTTACCTTTTGTTGATGAAGTTCTCCAAAATCTTCAGTTGATCTTCTTTTTCAAACGGCAGAAAACAAATGATGACTGGTTCGTTTCTCATCTACCTCTATCCTAGACCGAGACTTAACTAATTTTAGACTAGAAATCCAGATATAGTTTTGACAACTAAATTTGACAACAAGCTTGATATAGCAACACTTGTGAGTTCGACCGAGCAATGCTCTAACAATCTCCCCTATTTTCAATTTTAGTAACAAAATTATTAATATATATGGATAACAATAATAAAGCTTCGAAAAACTCCTCGATCCATCATGCCTTGTTTTCCATGGTTTCTTCAAATTTCCTTGAACTCTTCGTTATTTCAAGTTGCAATGATTCTGAATGTGTTCAACTCAGCATCGTTGTTGTTGAAGATCCGTAGCTCTAACAACTCTCGTCGTTATACAGAAACATAGTATTATTATCTTTTCTCCAAAGTTCAATTTTATCTCAACTATGAAATAATATTACGGTGATATGTTTCTCCCCCTTAATCAATACTTACATCTTTTGTATAATAGGTAAAACCTATAGCTTAATGATTCACTCCCCCTTACATAATAATCTGCAAACCATATGTCATGTAGTATGAAACTACTAAATAACTCTCCCCCTTTTTGTCAATAAAATTAACAAAGGTACGAAAATCGCGGGATCGTAATGAATACAATCAAAAGATATCTTAAAGTTTTAAGGAAGATGGAGATACTACATAGTAACATAGTTAAAATGTAACTCCTCATATCAACTTATTTAGATGATTTCACATAGTAATAAATACTTTGCGCTTATCCTAGGAGATTAAAAAGATACAAGCATCCCCTTTAAAATTCCACAGCCACACTCCCCACAAAGATATAGCAATTAAGCACAAGTTCATTTAAGAACTCCCCCCCCATTAAAATGTCATTCCCAAGAGACCAACATGAGTGACATTGCTTTTGTGAAAAAAAAGGATTTTGGTGGACATTAACAAATCACAAGGATTTGTATCCATAGTATCAACATAAATTGATCTCAAGGTCAGTTACGAACAAAGAGACAATCTTACTCGATTTTACTCAACATAAGAAAATTTTACGGAGTGTGTCAAGCAGCAAAACACGAAAGTGTGGTCACAAGAAGATGAATACTGCTAGAATAATATCAAAGAGTTTGTTCTATTTTCCGTTTATAAAAACATAATAAATTTAACTTCTGATCATATATGAAATATTAGCTCGATTCACGAGAAGGCACAATATTTCATAAGAATTTTGCAATAATTAAACCAAAAATGATTACATACTGCAAGTTCATCTTCCAACAACTCTAGAATAAATAAATCTAAAAACATGCAAGATGAATAACATTGGAAATAGCTATGTGTAATCACAATCTTTGCTATACCAAACCTAGTTATTCTTCTCAAGAATAATATTCTCAAAAGAAGTTTCCTAAATAACAAGAACAATTTTTTGGAAAATTTGAGAATAATCCTATTACTGTTTCAGACGAACCTCATATGGATTTGACACATTTAGCAGTTTAATTGAAGGATTCAGAGCTAAAATATCATCAATTACAAACATAATGATTTTAATAATTCAACACATGAAGTTCGAAGGAAAAACAGTCAAAACATATGAAAGTATGATAAAGAAACCAACTATGCCTGCTTGCAATTGAAATCCTCAGCAATCCTATAGATTGGTTCTGCCAAATCCGGATGAACATCCGAGGCATAATCCAGCTGCTCCTGCATGCATTCAATACTTTGTTGAAGAAGAGCAACTTCGGGGTTTTGAACTGGATTTTTACTCATCTTTTCAATGTTGTCCATGGTCAAGGCTTTTGGGCCTTCAATGCTTGTTCCAAAAGGAGGAATGATGTTCTGACTGCAAATCCTTATAATGAGACAAGGAAATCCTAGAGTCTTCTTAGGAATCTGTCTTACACTTATCATCTGATGAATAATAAGTCCACAGAAATCAATGTCACTCCCTTGTGCAATGTAGTAAACCAATTCAGCAAGTGATCTGGTCCACCACAACTTGTCAATGGTGCTCGACATCAAATTTTCCACAACCAATTTTCCAGCAGCTTTTAGGAACAACTTAACATTATTGATATTGATTTTTCCATCCTTCCAAGGTGTAGTTTTTGTAAGTAGTAGATTAGCAAGCTCATTATGGGCGGGTCTCAAGTTTTCTGGTTGCGGAACTTGAAAGGAACCAATCCTTGGCAAGGCTAGGAGTTCAGCAACTACTTTTCGATTCAAAACAAAAGTCTTATTGTTGACTAAGGTTTTGAGGGAACAGTTAACAGAATCATGTTCATGTAAATCTGCATAAAATTGGGATGTCATTTATAAGTGTGTTGTTCCCATAGGATGAAGAATTATACCCCATTCATGATGACTAAAAAAACCTGGAAGATATTCTACTTTAAGTTTTTATGCATTGTATATTCTTTCCATAATGGGAGATTTGGTGGTATATTCCCTATAGAGGTCACGAGCATGTTTGTTGATGAACTCGGTTTGCAGGCTTGGATCAAAGTAAGTTTTGTCACGATTGCTAAAGCTTGAGCTTTCACCACGAAGGGTTATCTTCCTAGACATTTCCAATTGAAGAAATTCTTAAACACAAAGTGAAAAACTTACCGGGTTTGTGAACTGTCTTCAATGGTGAAGCTCCGGAACCGTGACGGAAAGAGAGAAAAAGTGATGACCCCTTGATCAGAAAGAGTTCACGAGTTCAATGAGACCGAAAACACTCAAGATGGTGGAGAAATGAATTTTGGGATACTGATGGGTTGCGAACCCTTTGGTTTTTCACAGAGTTCTCGAACTTTCGAGAGGTTAAAGGAGAAAACAAGAGAGTCATTTCTCTTTTTAAGTGCAGGGCCCGAACCGACTTTGCTAGTTCTGGTACTGGATACAACCCATTCAGGTCCGTGTCCAACTCCACATACGTGAACCGCACATGTGTAGCCAAGAGCTAAAAGGTTTAGCTATTTATAATCCTTCACGAGTAATTTTTTTTAGCTCAATAAATTAATCCGATGGACATTTAGAGCATAAAAATAATGACTTTCTCAATATGAGACCTCGTCAAAAGATTGCTTTCGAAGGAAACTAAATAGATTATTTTATAGAGCGAAGCTCAACACGCAAATAATTCTTAAACATTTTTTTTAACAGAAATCTGAGAGCACAGTTGGTTCGATCATATTTTTGAGAGCTTGACTCCAAGAGAGAACTTCCTTCCAGCTGCTTTTACACCCAGAAGAGTTGTAAAAAACCCAGGAGTCTGTATTTTTAAGATCCTTGCAAGACTTTAGAAAGACACTTAAAATAAAATATTTGTGTCCTTGATGTCTTGTTTTGCATCTTTTTAATAACAGTGTCTAAAGATAGCGTTTGGCAGTACGTAAGGCAAATCTCTTGGTGTAAGGAGATATCTTATCATTTTTACCAAAATCCAACACAGCTATTATGACAAGAAGTTTCAGGGTTTGACCAATGAAATAGTCATGTTCCAAAGGGGACTTCTCGGTTAGATGAGGCTTACACTCATTTTGTATCACATCTAGTTTACAACTCTTTGTGCTACACAAGAAGGGAGAAGTACACTCACTTATCAACAAATCAATGTCAACCTCAACATGAACATTATTTACCACAACATGATTTAGCCTATCGAGAGAATCTTGTTCTTTCTGGAGAAACATCTCAACGTCAAGAGAGAGATTCTCAAGTTGCTTTTCAAGTCCTGAAAGTATTTCAAGTGATTTTAAACCTGAAGGAGGTTTAAACAGAATTCCTTCTACGGATTTAATTAAATCAGTCATGGAAGAAAATTTTGAATCCCCTGGATTTGGTGGTACGTTTTTCGAGATTTCATCTCTGTCCATAATGTCAGACTGCTTCAAACACAGACTTATTAGGTCTTAACGTGTTTGCCTGCTCTGATACCAATTGAAAACACTAAGGGTACCAAATTTGTAGCGCCCCCTAAGCTAGCAGCTAACTAATCCAAAAGCTTAACTATAAAATGAGGCACTAAGGATCTAAAACATCTATTTAAGCAATAAGAAAGATGTTCTAAACAAAGATTAACCCAAATCTTAACCCTCTTTGAAATAAATACAAGAACTCCTCTCCAATGATACATATTCAATAGTGTGTTGATTTACAAATAGGATATAAGCACAAAATAAACATAGCGGAAGCTAACTAACTAACTAACGAACTCAACCCTTGAAGCTTTCGCTGCGCAACTCTAATCTGTCTCTGAAACTGAAAGTGGGAATGGGTGAGCACATCATCCCTAAAAGGGGTGCCCAGTAGAAATAACATTTAAATTTTAAGTAATTATATGCAAGATTTGGAAAACAATACTTGTTTTCCCAAACATTAAATAGCGACCAAGTCACTGAAACAAACAAACATATATATGGACAAACTCCTTCTTTCAAACAATGTATAATATTGATGCCAATTCCACACCGAATAATATTATTGTGGTGTATCGCCCTAGCCATAGCATAAAAGATGAAAGTAAGTAGATATAAATATGAAGGAGCGTATCCTATATACCACAGGTGGAAATTCTCATTTCCCATAACAATTCATAAAGAGAAACAAAACATTTCAAGTCCTTTCCAAACCATGGAAAGATTAACAGAATCACAGAACATTCGGAACTCAAAATTAAATAATGCAATGCATGAGTTTGATAAACATAAATCTTTGTAAAAGAAAACAATAATGGTTTCAAAAGAGTTAAATGTAAATTCCCACCTCTTTTGATGACAAGCCACACCTACCTCGATTCGATCGTTGTTAATATATACTAACTGTTAATCCACTGGTTCATCCTTTGATTCGATCGTTGTTAATATATACTAACTGTTAATCACACAAGAACTCTAAGAATCTAGCCAAAATGGTTCATACAAGAATCATACAAGTCTATCTAATGGATCTAAGCCCATTTATGTCTTATGAATATCTACAACTTTGTAGAAGGAACCAAAGGCTAATTCAGACCATAAAGGGTCCAAAACATCAATTTAAGAAAACATCAATTTAAGAAAACAGGGTTCATCCTAGTCAACTAACAGTTGCTAACGGTCAAACTGATGGTCAAAGGTCAACTAACAGTCAATGTTTAAGTCAAAGTCTAGGTCAATGGTCAAGTCTCGGTCAACAGGTCAATGTCAAGTCAACAGATTCAACTCAGTCAAGATTCACTGAGTCAGGTCTGGTCAAGTCTAGTTAACGATTTAACTCAGTCATATACACTGAGTCAGCTAAACAAATTGAGTCAGCTAAACTGACTGGGATGACTAACAAGCCTAATACTCAAGAACAGAAGTTTTAACAATCATCATACATTTCATTTATTCAAGTAGAATTCAATAACTCAATACAACTGTAATTTAAGCCTACCTGCAATAGCAGTTCCAAGATTCCCCTTAAAGACTCACTCAACACCTTCATCTAACCTTCATTCCCAACTTCAAATCAATCTCAAAACATACAACTCAACTCAACTCAACTCAACTCAACTCAACTCAGCCTACACAAACACAAACTCCAAGAGTTCCACACCAATTCCTCCTTCGAGTCTGAATCAAATAACAAACAACGACACCATTACTATCACCTATTCCATGATCTTCTCCACCTCCTACCGATCACAAAGCTTCATTTGAATCTCTCAATCATACGCAGAAGAAGAAGAACAGGAGAGAAAGAGAAAGAACAGAGAAAGAGAGGAAGAAAGAAGAAGAATAAGAAAGAAGAAAAGAGTTTATCTTCACGGTCTGGGGATAAGGCCAACAAAAATTGTTAAAGGCACCCGACCAAAATGATAAGGGCAGCCAGGTCGGTTTGAGTGTAAAAAGACTAATCTGCCTTTCATACTCATCCGACGATATCTTCTTTGTCCGGTATCCAAATGACACGTTCTAGTAGTCCATTCTGCGTATCTTTTCGAGTTTTATCTAACGGTACTAATTTCTTATCTAGTCCGTTGTTAGATTAATTCCTATTAATTAACGTTCGTGTCAAACTACTCGGGTTAATATCGGCTAAGACGTCTCTTGACTATCGCTAGACCAGTCAAATAGCGTTGACGAGCTTGAGGTTCCTTACAAAATTGCACCACCAACTTTTTTGTAGGAAATCTGTATGGACAAACTTAACACAACTTCGAGAGTTAAAACTCAATCAAGGAAAGTGTCTAGAGTTATATCTCAATATCTCTTGTGATTAGAACGTTTACAGAATTAAATCCGTGAACCTAATCTCAAAGAGAGTTCTTGGACAGTACCAAAGACCAATATCCAAGGATTAATCAAGTCTTATCCAAAAAAACAAGGTCGGACCTATCTACTGTGATTGATCAATGCACAACCTATGATATTTCAATTATAAAGATAAACAATATAATGCGGAAAAAGAAATAACACAAACACCAGAAAATTTGTTAACGAGGAAACCGCAAATGCAGAAAAACTACGGGACCTAGTCCAGATTGAACACCAAACTGTATTAAGCCTCTAAAGACACTACCCTACTACCAATTAACTTCGGTCTGGAATGTACTTGAGCCCGAACTCAGTCTCCCACTGATTCAGGTACAGTCGCGCTCCTTATGCCTCTTGAATCCCAGCAAGACTTCGCGCAATTGATTCCCTTAGATGACGTCACAGCAACTAAGAGTTGCTTCAACTCAATCGAAGACTTTAAACCAAATCTGCCTCCCACAGATGAAGCCGATATAATTGATTTCCTGATTTACAATCGAAAAGGATGATCAGATCAAACGTAAGATCCAAGTGATGGAAATCGATAGCAACTTGACAAAAGTCTGGCTATCCTCAAAATCCGAACTTATGCAACTCGAAGTGCAGCCTAGATTTTTATTCACCTCACAAGTATAAAACTTATGGAATCACAAATTTGAGACGAAGAGAACTTTGTGATTTCTATCTATCTTGTTCAAGTGATAAATCAACAATCAAACAAGATCAGGATACTCAAGTTATAAAGATAAAAGATATCTAGACATGGCTTCACGAATCCCAATGAAGTCTTTGATAGTCGCTAAACCCTGAAAGGCTTTCTGGAGAGGACGACTCTAGATATAACTAGGACACAACAAAAATTAGTGTCAGGATTCAAAGATCCCGGTTGCCAAGAGTTCCCCTTATATAGACTTCAAAGCCTAGGTTGCTTTAGGTTTAAGCTAAGATAGCTTTGGAACCAAGCAAACAATATTCACCGTTAGATGAAAGCTTTGAATCTTATTCACATAAACAAGATATACACTTTGGTTAGGTAAATCATAACCGAACCGTGTACAAAGACTATGTCCAACATGGTTAGACGAAACTAGACGGTTTGAACTTAAAAGCTTAACACTCATTTCTATGAACACAAAAACATTGATCTTGAGTCACAATCATATGATCAAATAAGTTTAGTGTTAATTAGAGAATTGATCAAATGCAAATTATCTTAGAGAAATAATTTAATCGCAATTGAATCATAATCGACATAGTTGGTAAATGCACAAAGTACAAATACTTGAGTAGTTCGTGAATCGGCTGAGTCAAGGTACGCGGATCAGTTTGCAAACTTATAAGCAAAACCGAGTTCCGGAGTTGACAAAACTTTTTCAGTTCACGTTCGTACCGGTTTGCAAACTTATGTGAAAACACTAAGTTCTGGAGTTGACAGAACTTTTTCAGTTCACGTATCGGTTTGGAAACTTAAGACCTTCACCGGTTCCGGAGTTCACAGAACCTTTTCAGTTCACGTACCAGTTTGGGTACTAACCTGGTTCTAGAACATAGAACTGTATTGGTTCGCATACCGGTTTGAATACTTTAACCCTGTTCCTTTACCACAGTTCCAAAATGGTTTCTATACGAAAATACATACCTATCTGGATCACTAAACAAAAATATTTTCCCATGATGTACATACGAGTATGCGTATCACACAAATCTGAAAGTCGATATGTAGCTACTCCGCTACGTGTACGAGTACATGTAATACATCTTCTCAGTTTGTAATACTGATAACACTATCTTGTATTCCGAATATAGTAGTTCTATATTTCTCTAAATCAATTCGAAACATTCCTGAATAACGTTAATGACACATATCACTGTTCCAGGCTATTTTCAAATGATAAACTTGAATCAAGATTTGGTTCCGAACAATAAATTGATCTCCACTGAAATTGATCAAGTATGAACAAATGTTCATTAAGCTTAGTCATTATATTTCGAGAAATTCGTAAACTAATAAAATTAATTCTCGACTCGAAATTCTTGTCTATGCAATCTAGTCTAATTAGTTATGCGACAATCGTATCAATGATAGAAAGGTGAATATAACTTGAGAAATAGGTGGTTCAGTCTTTACTTACCTTTTGTTGATGAAGTTCTCCAAAAGCATCGGTTGATCTTCTCCATCAAACGGAAGAACGCAAATGATTACTGGTTCGTTTCTCAACTACCCCTATCCTAGACCGAGACTTAACTAATTGTAGACTAGAAAACAAGATATAGTTTTGACAAATAAATTTGACAACAAGCTTGATATAGCAACACTTGTGAGTTCGACCGAGCAATGCTTTAACAAGAACCATACAATAAAACTAAATAACCAACAAGTCAATAATGAAAAATAAAGCTGAGTTATAAATAAATATACCTTCTCCATCTCCATCATCTTTGTCTTTTCTTCTTCTTCTTTGTCTTCATCATGACCCATACTAATTTTCTTCAACACTGTCAAATATTGGAGGATCTTATAAATTCTCAATTGGGTGACACTCATCTAATTGAGGTACTCTAACTGAATATTTTCAACAATCTTAACTCTTTCTGTAGCTTTGACCCAATAGGCAACATCAAATATATCTTCATCAAGATCAATAGCATTGGCTTGTTTTGAGTGATTGCTACTAGCCTGACTAATGCATGAATTGGGTACCTCTTCAACTTGTTTTAATAAATCCCTTAAACTCAACTTTTTCGTGGTGATTTTTCTACAGTTTCTAGCCTTGGGGATCTCCTAGATGTAGTTTTCTTAGAAACTGTCTTCTGTGGCATCCTATTTGGATTCTCATGCTCTGAATTCTTCATCCCAGTCCACAGAAATATATATCCTCATCATTCACCAACGAATCCTCCCAAAAATTATCAAAGCCATCATTGTTGATCAATGGCTCTGGCAGACATGGGTCCTTATATACATTCTCTTTAGCATCCAAAGATAAACTCAAATACAACATTTTCTCAAGCTTCCTCAAGTCTAGTTCATCTCAATGACAATAAAAAAAACACTAATGTTTCATTCCTAGGCTCCACATATACGCTAATATTCCTCAATTGAAAAAGCTGCAACACAAATGAACAATTTAGATATAAACCCTAAAATCCCCCGTTGTAACTAAAATTGAAACCTAAATAATGCAAATAAACCCTAATTAAGAAATAACTCATAAAAACAAATTAATACTCAATCATGAAAATTATACCCTAATTAAACAAAAAAACTCATAAAAACAAGCAATCGTTCATGAATTTCAGATAAACCACCCATTTTTAGACAAGGGAAAAAAATTTGAAACCCTAGAAAACAAAAATCAATCGATCGATCGATTGATTTAGCTATCTAAACATGGTTTTCATCACATACTACGTAATAGGTTTAAAGAATATTACTTGGATTGAGAGTATTTCATTCCTTACTGGTACCTCATTCTTCACAACATCAAATGTGTCTCTGGAAACCCTAAATCTTCAGAATTTCTCTTCCAAATACCCTATTGGTGTCACTAGCATCAATTACCCACCCGAAATCTTCAAAACTTTTCTTCCAGATCACTTCAATATCCTAGTTTCGACAGAAATAAAGAAAGAACTTGAGAGAGAAAGTGAGATCGAAAGAAATGAGAAGAGATAAACACCCAATAGTTTTTTATTTGAGTAAGGTTATTGTGGCAATTTTAATGGGAATAATTGACTTAATCATCGCCTTTGACCAATCTAGTGGGTGCGGGTACGAAAACTAAAAAAAAAGGCCATTTTATATAAGGCTTAAAAAATTGGCCGGTTTATTAATTGAAGGTCAGGTAGTGGGTCACTTTCTTAATTTGCCCTTGAATTTATATAGAGTGAAGTTTGAGCAGTTGGATAAACTAGTCGTTGTCAATTCAAGATAGGTTTGTCGTCTCAGGTTGAGACGATGCTCATCTCTATAAGAACCGAGTCTCGAGTTAGGTAAGACCAACTTACTCAAATTGAGTCAATCGAATCAACTTGAAAAGGGATGGCAAACTGTCATATTTGATGATTTTCCTATCCAGTTTGCTCATTTAGCAGTCACACTTAGGTTGAAATCGAGAAAATCTTTCATGTAATAAATGGCTCGTGAATTATATAACAAAGCATGCATCTAGACCTTCCTTTCATCCAAATGCAGCCGAGTGGGGTTATTATCATGGAATTGTAGTCTAAATTATGGAGTGATACTACCCAAGATATATGATGTTAAATACTGCAGTCTCAAACACAGTTTTCATGAATTCAATCCCTTAGGCTTTGTGGTAAGGACCTTCACACTCCAAGATTCAAGTTTTGAACCGTTACAAAAGCGTGGAAAAACCCACACTTCCATATAGCGTTCAAACATCTGCTTGAATGATAGATACATTTTTGTGTCTAAGTTGTCCTCAATTTTCTGTATTCTTGGTACTCGATTTTGTACTTATTATGGTGTTTTAAGTGTTTGTAGGTATTCTTGGGAAATAAACATTTTTGGAAAATTCGACTCGAAAAATTACTCAGGGCACCCCGGAGGACATTTGTTAAACGAACACCTACTTTGGATAAGGGGCACCTCAACTGATAAGGGGCACCCACCTGATATTCGCACCCAAGCAGCTGGTTAAAGGGCAACTTTATCCTATTCGTTTGTAATCAGTTTTGGCTGGAAAATGTTACCGGCAACAGGCAAATTTTGGAATCGATTTTTGGAGGAGTTTCAAGGAGACTAAACGGCTGAAATTGTTTAGGAAGATTTGATTGAGCTTAACAGGCGTTTTAGGGTCGTTGGAATCGATCCATTTTGGTTATATAATCAAATTGAACAAAACAGGGGAGTACGTGTTTGAGAGGAGATATTCACGGGATTGTATGTGTTTTCTGTGCATGGCATAACATGGAAGTGTTTTTTACTTCGTATGAGGCATTTACATAACGAGTTGGAGTGTGTTGGATGCAAAATAACGCGTGAAGGATATAAATAAGGAAAATATTTCCCGAGAATAACAGAATTGATTGATAGGATTATTCGCTTTTAATGAGGAGTTTTTGGAGACCTGTGAAGTTATAAATAGTTGCTGGGAGTCGTACGAAGGGATACTGAGAGTTTTGGGAGAAGTTAGAGCATCATAGAGACGGAAACAATTAGTTGGAGAGAAATACTTTTCTGCTGCTGAGAAGAACACGAAGAACATTAGACTCTAGAAAATTGTCGTTAAGTGACAGTGACAGATAATTTGTATCGTTCTCTGTAACAGTTGAGTTTGTAACAAATATAAGTGTTACAAACCTGGTTTTATAATTTTTCTCCCATTTCATTATTTGTGAACACACTTTGAGCAATGAATATGATTTTGGAGCGTGTTTCCATGATAAATATAAGTGTAACAGTTGAGTTTGTAACAAATATAAGTGTTACAAACCCGGTTTTATCATTTTTCTCCCATTTCATTATTTGTAAACACACTTTGAGCAATGAATATGATTTTGGAGCGTGTTTCCATGATGAGGAGCTAAACCCAATATCTGGGGCGATGGAAGAAGCCATTCTTTCAATACTTATGTGGTAAAATTTATTTATATTAATTTATGCAAATCTTTTATGATTATTTGCACCGAATGAAAATTGATTAAATTTTATTAATTGGTTGTGTTTTCTCTTGATTAAGTATGCTTAGTTTAGGTATTTTGATACTTCATGCTTGCGATTGATGTTTCGAAAATCTAATATAGGCAATGATTAAAATCACAATTTCTTTTGATTGGAGCTATATTGTCTAGAATTGCATGATAGAAATTAACATTGAATCACATAAATATTGGTGGATGGTGAAATCCTGAGCCCCAGCCTTTCTAATTTAATCTTCACATCAACTTTTATTTTCTTTATTTTATTTTCTTTAAAATTAAGTCTAAAAATCAAAATCTACAAAAGTCTTAAATGAACCAGATTACTTACCACTGTAAAATTACTATCATTGAACACAATATGGAATTAGCTCTGGAGCATTATATCGTTTGGCGCTCCAAAAATTACTTTAGCGCCCAATGGTAAGGCGCTTCGCAGAATATTCCGCACGAATTAATAAGCTAGAGAGCGGCTAATGGTAAGGTGCCGAGCGACTAACCATATGGCGCTCAAACAAATTGCCAAACCATATGGGTCCTCCGTTAAATATTTGTTTGACCTTTTTTAGCTTAAATTCCGTTCACATATACGGCATAATTCACACTATCATTGGTAACTCGTATTGTGGTCGAGATATCAAGGTTCAACAAGATGACTGGTTACGGAGGGACCGTTTCGTTTTTGTAGGTTGGTCCGGTCTATTGCTCTTTCCTTGTGCCTATTTCGCTGTAGGAGGTTGGTTCACAGGTAGAGTTTAGCTAAGAAGTTTAAATGATTTTATGGAATCTTAATTCAACACAAGATAGTACAACATTAGAAACTCGGCCACACTATAGTAAATTAGTTAATTTTAATTTCAATTTTAACTCACTTTCGTAGAAATCACGGTTACACTTAGCATGTGCAACAAGCCTTTAAACCACCAGGCTTCCCTAGTGGACGAGTTTTATCTTGTGAGGGTTTACAGATGATTTACCCACAAAATCTATTTTAATATGCCTATTTATAATATTTTTCGTCATTGACGAAGGGAAAGGTTTGTTGAAGACTGGGCTGCATTTGGATATTCCGTATATCGTGGAGTAACTGGCCACACAAAAGTCTTGAATCTTTCCATCACCTTAAAGATGTTGAAATGAGCTTCATATCAGAAATTTGACCCATTTCCATCCACGTCATTCCTCCAGAGCTCTCGTGATAACTTCATCATCAGTTTTACCCCTGAGTCGATATTGATTGACATCAAATACTAAAGCATTAAATTCATGAACTACATTGGCTATGATTACATGTCGACAAAACAACCAAGCTCCATTATGGTTGTTTGGGTTACCGGTTTCAGAGCACAAGTCTTCATGTATGGTCCTCCAATGACTTTGACTAGGAACACCATTCATCATGGGTTCTTCACCTCTCTTCGGGTAATATAGTACCAAGTTTCGACAAAGAGATAAATCTTCCTCCAAGGTAAACTCCGCCAGATTTATGTAAGATTGAGCCATCTTTCAAAAAAGTTTGAGTAAAATTAATAGTGTATTTGCCGTAATACCTTTGGATAGGTGCCTCATCACCGATAGCATTTTCATGTATGGAGTGTGACCTAGGATCATAGCCGCATCTCTTCATTGAAGAAAATCAGTATCAAACTCGCATACACTTTCCAAAACATAGAGGAATAGGCTCCGAGGCAAACCGACCGTCTTTTAAACGTCTCAGGCCCATATCAACAACCACGGTTGAAGTAGTTCTTCATCATCTTAGCATCGACACCAACATGGCATCTATGTACAACTTTTCTGTTCTTCACCACAATCAGATCGGATTGGTGTAAATCATGAGCCTCTTGCATTACGACTTGATATAAGATTGCGGCATTTTTACCAGTAACATCATCGTCACCTGGAAGGTGTATCTCCTGTCTTCGTTGTCGCATTTCTCTTTTAAAAACTACTTCCATAGTTCACCTGAAATATGATTAACATAAAGTCTTCTAAAAACTCCGTCCATAGTTTTTATCAAATTAAACCAAACAAGCACCGATTCAGTTATGTCTAATTAACAATTTCAACACAAACGTCATCGACACAACTAATACGAAGCTTTTACATATCAAATTTTATAGCAAATTGCATATCAAATTTGTGCCCAAATAAAACCTTAAATCATAATCAATTCTAAATCTCAATCCATACTACCAATTGAAATAGTAAACAACTACAAAATATCATATTCAAAACATAATTGGTTCTACATAGATAAATCAAAATCACAAAAACATCAAATAAAAGACTTAAAACTTGTTCATCATACCTTGTTCTTTTTTGTGGATGAAAATCGTTGAAAATACATCCACAAGGACCACAATCGTAACAATCAACTACTTAGACCTACGGATTGAACATGCCAAATTAGGTTTTTTATTTAGAGGAAGAAAAGGAAAAGAGAAGTGAAAGAAATCCAATTTCATGTTGATTTTAGGGATTTCTGTAGCGATTAATAGCTTGGAGCTTTGACCAGGTTGACTTGGTCAAGCGCCTAATCATTTACCGCTCCATGGCTGACGCCCAACGGTTGGTCGCTCGGCGTCTTATAGTTTGACGCTTTCTTTGAGAATATTGAATCACCATAGGGGTCGGGTGATGAGTAAAAATGACGTGGCATGTAGTTAACAACACGTTTGGATACAAATCTGCTTTTGATTTCTGCTTCTCCAGAAGTAGAAGTCAGGAGCAGAAATCAGAAGAAAAAACATTTTGCTTCATAAAAAGTTAACTTTTTTGCTTCTAGAAGTCGTTCTGAAATTGTGTACCCAAACTAACTTTTGACTTTTGCGCATCCAAACGCGCTATGAATGTTGTAGAGCCTTGAACAAAAAGCCTTAATCAAATACTTCTAGAGTTATTTCCAAAAAAATAAAAAATACTTCCAAAGAGGAGTCTAAATTCTTTTTTGATTGGCTCAGCTGGTTGTCAATATGGATTTTTACAATTGTGATGTCGATCACAAATGAGATGCATAAGAATTTTGACTTAAATATGAACGATTAATTAGGGTATATTGGAAATAATTAGGAGATATTTTATTGTTCATGCCGGGCATGATTTTTCAACGCCGGCAATCAAAATCCGCATGGTTTTTCCATGCCAACATGAACTGCAAAATATCCCAATTATTTTCGATAAATAGCCCGATAGTCAAACCACATGGACCATCTTTTCATGCTAAAAATTGAAGTTTAGTCCACGTCGGTAACAAAATCCGGTTCTCTTTATGCAACTCAAAAGTGAGATTTAAACTTCCATTCTCTAAGTTTCAGAAAACCCTAGAAACGCTTGAAAAAGTTGATCAAACCCCTAATTTTGAATCCCAAAGGTTAGTTTTCTGTGCGCAATCTCTTCGTTGATTCATTATTTCTGAAATTTAGTGGTGAATCGTTACAGATGATAATATATGGATTTCTTAAAACTATTTATTTCTCGAATCCCCCAATCCAGATCAAGTTGATTCTGATCTTATGGAACATTTAGATGATGTAGTCTATATTATGCATTTATAATCTTACATTAACTTGACCTAATTTCAATTTTTACAGCTTTGGGCGGGGGAAGTGAAGAATCAGAAAGAAAGATGGTATACGAACTAAGTGAGCAGAAAAGTAAGACCGTCTCTTCTCTTTAAGCTTGAATTACTTAATAATTTGCTGTATATTAAGTAGAAGCATACACTAGGCTTTTGATCATATTCATGCGTTTCTCTTTAGCTATTTTGAATGTCTCAACCTCGTAATTCTAGCCGTGATTACCTCTTTGTGGTGTACTACTTTGAAAATAAGAAGTTTATATTATGTATTTGATAAAACTTGTATGTGTCTGGGCAATGCTTACTTCCATAGTAATCAAAATATTTCCAGTTAGTAACTTGATTTCCTGTGCATTTTGCCTACGCTATGGAAATCTTGTATAGTTGAAATAAAACTTAGTCAAATGCTACAGTTCAGATAAAGGTTTATTGTATCGGATTCGGAATGGGACAAATTTTTTATATGAATTTGGAATGGTAGATGAGGTCTGTTCAGAAGTCAAACACAATTTTCTATTTTGATGTATATAGGTCAACAAACTGATAATTTTGACGAATCTGGACAATGTTCTAGTCCGTTGGTTAGTGTGGTTTCATACTGAAACCAGCTGTGCTCTGTGTTGCATTGTTCGGTTATCTGTTTTTTTTACTCTTATATTGGTGTTTCCTCAAAGTCTCTTTCAATTTTTTTGTAATACTCAAAATGTTTCTCCAAAATGCAGAGATCGGGATTGGCCTTGTTGGTTTTGGTATCGCTTTCACATTTCTAGGTGTACTCCTTTTCTTTGACAGGGGTTTGATTGCTTTGGGAAATGTACATCTTCTTAAACTTCTCTCGATGTTTGTTTGATTTGTTTTTCTAAGCTGTTCTATTTTAGTTAACAGCTTCCTTTTAACATTTTGTTGTAGCTATTTTTTTTATCTGGAGTAGTTCTTTTACTTGGGGTGAAGTCTACCTTGAAACTCTTTACAAACAGACAGAACTACAAGGTACCTTCAGGAAGTTCCATTTGCTAGTTACTATTGCTCGTGCTTTATCTGAAAAAATCTCAATATAAGTGGTTAGAATTTTAACGTAGTTCTTATTGCTCGTATACAAATAATGTGCTCAGTTTGCTAAGAACTTCAGAAAGCATTTGCTGCATTTCATAGATATATGTAACTTACAGCATCAAAAGAAGCTCATGAAGTTTTATGTTCCGACTTTGTACAGATCATGATATACTTGTCTGAAGTCTAAACCATACAATCAGTTGGATTTAAAATTGTTTACTTTTGTGTAGGGTTCTTTGTCATTTATTGTTGGGCTCTACTTAATTTTTGTTCGTTGGCCGATAGCTGGTATCGTTATTGAAATATATGGTGTTATCGTTCTATTCAGGTCAGGCTTTAGTCTCAAACTCCAAAGTGTATTAGTTCAACTTCTAGCACTTCATAGTTTTGACTGCTGTAATAACCTTTTCCTGCAGTGGTTTTTGGCCTTCTGTGAAGGCTTTCCTCTATAACATTCCTGTTGTGGGGTGGTTTCTGCAATATCCTTTTCTGGTATAAGTTTTGCTTTCCCTGTTAGAGTCATAGAGATGCTTTCCTTTTTTCTTGGCATTATGTTGGAATCATAAGAATTGATTATCACCATCTGTTTTACACTGCTTCTATTTAATTTTTCAGCTGCTTGATCGCTTGAGAAGAAGCTTCGGTTAGAAACTACTCAAATTATTGAACCTCATGCTTTGCGATGCCAAGTGCTTCAGTTTCTTAACGGTGGACTGTCTTACCTCATAACACAACCGCTAGAAGCCGTATAAGAGATTAGGCAGCTTTATGTCTAACGGAAGCATTTGTCCTGTAGCTGCATGTATGTTTCTGTTTTTGCATGCTGACCACTATTGTAAACACATGGATACTTGAGATTTGCATGTGGAGCAAACAGTTTAATGTTTAAGTGTGTGTGAATGTTCGTTTTCTGAAAAGTAACATCAATTCAGCAGTTTATAATTTGACTGTTCTTCTGATACCTGTACCACATTGTTAATCTATAAAAGTGTTCGTAGTTTGACACACTGCAGAGTTGCTTTTGACATGTGAGCACGGTGAATCTAGTACATCAACTAGAAGTTCAACTCGTTTGTTGTGGATTATCGGTGTGTTCTCAGGAAAGCTGTGATATATGGAGACTAGTCATAACAAATAGTATATGGCATGAATCTGGTATGCATACATCACTAAGTATCTGAGATTCATCACATAGTTCATGAATAGAATCAAATTACCTAAATCTTTATAATACCAATTCTTCATGTGCAGGATCAACACAAGTTCAGAAAAAAATGGTTCGAGGACCTTCATGAGAATATTTAGCATGACTGAGCGTGTGGCCTGTCACAGGTAACAATTTACAGTACCTGCAATAAGAATATAGACGTTATGTTTTGTGAAATTACATCAGAAGTGGTAGTTTGTGGGGAAAACCTGGAGATCATGCAAGGGTTGCCTTGTAGTGAGTTCAATCTCTTCTCCTCGGTGCTTCTCACAGTAAAAAGATAATCAAATTGTTTTATAACTTCAAATACCATAATAATAGTATTGGTAACTGAAAAGTCCAAGTTAATGCAATTGTAGATTGATGTGAATCTTAGTAAGGTACATTGTTAAGAAATCGTCACACCAAAATTCAGCTCTTGATTCATCTTCATCTACCCAGGAGGAGTTTTATAACATTTTGGCAGAAAAATGCACTGGTTCCATCCTCCTTAGCAAATAAGTTCATGCCTCCCTAGAAAGGGACTACAGTACCTTTACATGTTATCATTCTCTGAATCTATGGCTTAAAATCATGTGTGTGTACGGTTAAGAACAAGGACTAACATATATACTTCGTATTTGGTGTACTTGTTACCAGCATGTCTCATACGCTATTTACATCAAAACTGAAACTCGTATTTTTTTGTCTATTTTGATTAGTTTCATACGAAAGCAGAACAAACTGCCGTGATACTCTATATAGCATCCATACTTAAGAGCTGCGACTGTGGTTAAAGGTTGGCAGCAATTTAATTCAAGTCTATTAAATTGTAGTTCTCTTCCTTCACCTTAGTAGAATCAGGTAAATTCATAACTAGGTGAACAAGTCATAACCATAATAACTATGATACACAGAGTGTTAGATAAAGCTGGAAAACTAACACGACTCGACCACCCGTGCACATTTACTCATCTCAGTAATTATGCCTCTATTTTAGTTATTATTTGTTCGGTTAGATGTAATACAATTGCTTATACATGGAAAACACTAACGTGATGATTTTATGTGACGTGGAACCAATGTTTTAGAAGGCCGCTATAACAGTGTAATGTTCCTACTGCTACAGTCACACCGTTGTTTTTTTCTTCTGTTACCAGCAATTTTTGGAAAAGAATCTTAATGGGCACCATAACACCTGTTTGTTTTTTTAAAAAGTGATTCACAGGCTCAATTATGTTGAGGTATACACAAGATTTACATACAATGTCTAACATAATTGTGTACATGTAGTCGAAGAATTGCCCACGAGTGTGACACAGTGTTTGATGTCCATGCGTTTATGACACAAAAAGTATGCAAAAAGTTGGCTTTACTTGTTAGTTGTTACATATATATATTCAGTTGATGATTAGGTTTTCCGATGGGTCGGAACAAGGCTGTTTTTCTTTCCTCTTCTTCTTATGATTGTAGTGTGTAGTGGACTCAGATATCTATTTTGCAAAGGTTGTAGGTTTAGTCTACGAAACTCTAGTTGATTTTGTGTTTTATAGATCTAAGTGTAAAGGGGTTCATCACATTAGTTGATTTTGTTTCGTTTTGCTCGATCCATTTTTCTTTCTGTTGTCTTGGCTCAAGTTTATTAGGAAAATGATTGTTTTCTGCATATTTCAACATTTTGACGATATTGTCGGCAAACTATATGGTTTAAAAGTTTAAAGAATGGTAGCCCATGGGTGTATAAGCCGCCAAGCTATGCCTTTCGAAATTATGAAGTCATAATCATAAACTGTTCTGGTCCCAATTAATGTGACAAATCTCTTTCTTGCAGTTGATTTGTTACTCAAGATATTCATAATGTCGGTTAATAAGGTAATCAGCTGTTGTGAATAGTAAAGGAGGATGAATAGAGTACTCAACCTTATAATTGTTACATCTTGCAATTGGCTTTATGACAAGACTTGGCATCCATCAACAAACTTATGCGTGATATTACAAACAACACTTAATTCTCCTATTAACTTTTGTTAAAATATCATATCATACTTTCTTAAATTCAGAATAGGTTTGATGATATGTTGTAAAACTAGAATTTGTATCTCACCATGAATATTTTGCATTTATAATTTTATATAGTCTTTTTTATTGATGCACTGGTGTTAACTATCTTATGCTCTAAATGCTCGAACTGCTACATAATTGTTTCTGTCCAACAGCGGTTGATAGCATTCATATATAACATGTACACTGCAGCATTTAGGGGCTTTAATGGCTTCTTGATTACCTGACATATGCTATAAATTTAAGATTTGAATCTATCATACATCCTTACACCTAATTTATCTGTATGTATTTACACCTCAACAGGGTATTGGTGATGATGAATGACAGATGATTATTGGGGTGGTTCTGTTGGTAAGTTATTTTTCTTGAAGCGACACATTTGAAATTAGATTCATTTTTCCCATAGATGATCCTTAGGATGATTGAAACAAAATACTAGTATAAATTTTCCTTGACCTAATAAAATATTGAAAGATGCACCATGATTTTGGCTCAATGTTTGTGTATGTTTGTTTGTTCTGTCAAACTTGCATGAGTTATAGAAGAAGAGAAAATTATGCTAGATTTTGGTTAACTGAAGGAACAGAGTTATCTGCAGATTTTGGACATTGAAGAAGTAAACATTTAAATTCAGCATTAAATGGGTTCAGATTTTTCAGGAAACTCCAATTTATGGGTGTTGTTGGAGGTGTTTAAGAGGCCTATATTATAGCCTTGACACAACTTTAGGTGCCATTTGTACGTTGCTGAGTCGATGTCTGAATCTAACAAGGGCTTGAGTCAAATTTAGGAGACCAGGACTTCTAACCCAAGTTTAAGTTGAGGCTAAGTGTCTGACTCAAGGGAAACCGAGTCAGATAAAAAGTATGTTGAAAACATCTCTCCCACAAAAATGATATCTGATGACTTAGATGAGTAAGAAGAATCTGAAGCAAGTCGTATCTTTCTTTTCACCTTTTCTATTCTGATTACTTTTGTGTAGAGAGACAATAGTTGTGGTTTACTATAGCAATCAATAACACCACATTAAATATAGATGTAAACAGATTTTTGATTGGTTGTTATGTCAATAACACTGCATTAAATTTTCAACCAAAACATATTAGACAAAAGTACATCATTAATTAGATGTAGAAAATTATAAGAGATGCTTCCCCTACAAGTTAGTAGTGTAAATTTATGAGGTATCCGTACTTGGTCGAATTTGAAAAATGTAGATATAGTATTTACTCTTCTCTGTTTTGGATTTTTAATAACAACAGATGGTATCTGGGGTTAGACAATTTGACCTTGACCTGACCTGGATTGCTTCACTTGTGGTTCATCTCTAGGAGATTTTAATGACATATTTGTTATACAATTAGTATAACATTAAAAATTAAGTGTCCTGTGAATCTATGCGAATAATGGGATGACTCAATATTCGTAATTTCCGCTTAGTGAATTAATTATCTTGATCTTTGTGTTATTGAATTAGGATGTAATGATCGTAATGTTTTAGCAGAGGCTGAGGAAGAAAGAACTTTCTTAATGAGGCAAAAAGAAATCAAACTCTTTCGTGTTTGACTGCATGTAGATTCTGAAACCAGAAGTCATGCATTTTTCCCTCAACTAATTAGGCTCTGCTTAGCGAAAGATACATAATCATTTTACTTTGTAGAAGACGGTACCAATTATAAATGCATTTTGGACACTAATAGAGACAGAAAACGATTTATATCACACTTATTCCATAACAGGTTAAAAGCTAAACGAAATTTGCATCATACAAGTTTTCCCCGGTTAAACATTTCAACCTTGGCCGAAAAGTATATAGTTTCCAACTTAGGTGAGCCATCACACAACAACCATTATTAGAAAAAATGTTAAACCTGGGCCATCTCCAATTGACTGTTAAGTCCTACTACAGTTCAGGAAGTAGACAAAATTTCAAGCCAAGAATTCCACCCAAAATAATAGGAGCCACACATAAAAATCTTGTATAGGTGAATGAACCGAAGCCTGGTTAGCCAAGATTGACTAGGTAAAATTTTAGGGATAAGAATGAGTTGTTGACTTGTCTAATAATCCTGTACACTGTAACAATGTTTATATTGTGTGTACAATAAGATATATGGATGGATCACTGGTACTTGGATTCTGGTTAGATAATTAAAGTCAGTCTTATATTCTTCGAAAGCATTAAATGGTGATATATATATCTACTTGCCCATACCATTAATGAATTTCTTGGTTTGGCTCCTAACTTTTAATGTGGGTTTGATGAAACTCATTTATGATATCTCATTTATGTTAACACTCCCATCTGCATGAATGAATGCTTTGTAATATAAATTCACTTACTCTCTCTTTGATTGTTTTCATCTTTTTCTCTTTCTCTCTCCGTAACGTAATTTCCTTAATTGGGTTTCTACTTTCTTCTCTGTTTTAGATCTTCAACCAAATTTTGAAGAGTACTTGGAAGAATTTTTGGAAGGGCAGAGAACTTTTTGTTGGTTTGTTGGTTTGTTTGTTCTTAGGATTGGATGGATCATTATCCTGAGCTTTCATTAGGTAACAGTAGCTCTTTTTCAGAATCAGATGAGAGTCTTTCTAAAAAGAGAAAGTATCAACCGAACGACGACAACAGCACCATCAGCTCAACTGCCAAGTCTTCTGTTTTTGCAACTACGATGAGCAATACTCCTGAACTTCAACTGAGACAAAACTACGTTTCAGATTTCCATGATCTCCAAGTAATCTCACTCAGTAACTCGTTGATGATTTACGTTTTTCTTTGATTACGTTTTCATAATCTTATCTTTTATTTATGGGTTTGCAGTTTGGAAGAAGGTATAATTTGAGTAAAAACCCAATAATGATGAAGAAGAAAAGCTGCAATAATAATAATTGGCAGCATAAACATCAAAAGCTTGATTTGGAGCTTAGCCTCTCAAATTCTGACGATGATGATGCAAGAAGCAGTAAAAGTTCTGAAATTTTAGAGGATCCAAGTACAAAAAGCTCTCCAATTAGTAATATGGTAGCTATGGGTTGTCTGAAATGCAATCTTCTTGTTATGGTTTCAAAATCCTTCCCTTGTTGTCCTAATTGTAAGTTTGTTAATTCTATTCCCAAAAATCATTATCAAAGCCCTCCTCGGAAAGTCGCCAAGTCCCTGCATACACTTAGTCTTCTGCACTAGTAGTTTGATCAGTTAGTATGGAGAATTATAAAATTTTAGTTGATAATCATAATTAGGATCAGAGTTTAACCATATTTGGATGTCTCCTTGCTATGTTTGTACATATATTTTTATATGTTAAATGCAATTAGTGTAATAATTCTATGTTTAATATCTTGTCTTGTTGAAGCAACATTTTCTGGTATGGGGGTATTGATTACTGTGATGTGTATATAGTTGAGTTAGATTTCTATGTGTACTAGGTACGTTGTAATATCTTTTTTGTCAAGTACATTCTCACCAGCTTTATGCATTTGGAGTTATAACCACCATGGATGTTGTTGCAACTATACAAGTACAGTACTACTCGCCGTGCTTGCGTCATATACCTCTTTTACTGGACTTTTAACCATTTCTTATTTTGGAGCCTGTGCCTGTTGTCCCATTGTAATACACCTTTACGCTTCCTTTCCCTGGGATATCCTTGCCACATTGCAATATTGTGCAACAAGTTCAAAGAGTAGGTTGCTGGAAACACTCAAGATGAGTACGGGGCTTTCAAGAATGTTTGGTTGTAGCAGCTCTTTTATTACTCAGACCATTGAATGAGATTCAGATCAAAACTCAGGAAATGTCTAACTGAGAAATGACAAGTACTGACACTATGGTTGGCTGACTTGAATAATCTTAAATTTCAAGGCCCTTATAACAACAAATTTAATTCCAAATTGGAAAAGTAAACACAGCCCAACTAAACCATCCTGCTTGTCTCTTCTAAACTAATCTGGCAAAGGATATGATGAAGTAGCATTAGTAGGAAAATGTGGTTCAACTACAACCCCACGTATGCTAAGTACAGCTTGGGTGAATATGGTTCAGGAGAAAAGTCTAATTTTGAAATTCCAATTTATGTGTATGTTGTTTCCAATAACAAATGAGAGTCTGTAGTGCGACATCCTAAGTGCGAGATTGATCATGCACCAGAGGGTTGCAACGTTTGTATTTTAAGACATTTGTGTCGGTTCGTATCAGTTTGTGACTCATGCACCAGTGGTGGAACCGGCCTAAATAGTAGAAGGGGCCAAATACGCAACAAGTCAAATGTCATGTATATTCACTTCCGATGTGACAAGGACAAGTTCAGTTTTTATTCGACTTTGGGAGTCAGGTCGCTAGTGGGGCAACTGCCCCTACTGGCTTTGCTATTGATGAACAGACGGGCGAAGCTAGCATACTTTCCTTCCTAATTTGGAGAACTCTCAGATACAGAAGAGAAAGAGTGATCATGTACTGGGTTGAATCTGAAGGCCCGTTAGTTTTGAATCAACTACTAGCAACTAGCAAGTATAGTTCACGCCTGAAATCTTCTTGGATTAGGCCCAATCCAACCACAGTTGTAAAGTTAGTTTGTAAAACTAGGGGTGAGCAAAAACATCCAAACCCGTGGATTTTATCCAATCCGATCCGCATTTTGGCGGGTGGATACCCGATCTGTTTTTTTGCGGATTGGACGCGGGTGAATTTTTTAAATCGATCATTTACATGGGTTGGACACGGGTGGAACATCACCCATCCGTTGGACACCCGACCCTAAGGATAATGTTAGTATTATACGTATACGAAGGTTATTATACAAAATTGGTAGATAATATATATAGTTTCCTATTGAGATGCATTGAAGTTCCTCAAAAATATTCTAAAACTATCAATTTTGGATTGATCGGAGGTCCTCATGTCAATAAAAATTATAATTTTGTTGTTGGAAAGACATTATGTTACTCTTATTATGTTAATTACTAATATTTCAGTAATCTAAGTTCTAAAACTAAGTTATATTACTCATCTTCGACATTTACTTGTTTTCGTTTATATCTTTTTTGAATCAGCAAATCCATCCTCATCCGATCCGCTAATTCGCTCACCCGCGGATGTCAAATCCGACGGGTAATTGTTTGGACGTGGGTGGAAATCTCAAATCCGTCATTTAGACAGATTGGACATGGGTGATACAAAATCCGCATCCACCCATCCGTTGCTCACCCCTATGTAAAAGTTGTACTCCATCAGCGTAGTCCAGGGGTGAACAACAGATGGATGGATGGGTGGACGGTGGGTTCGTATCGGTGCCACCTGTGTCAACCCGTTTGAATGGAAGATTTGAGATTTTCGTCCACGTTTAGTAGGGATGTCAATATTTGTTCGAAGTCCGAGATCCGTTTCCGAAAATTCGACATCCTATAGGATTTAATCCGTTATATCGGATTTCGGATATCAGAACCGGACTTCTTAACGGATTTTCTCTCCTTATCGTAACGGAACCGGATTAGGCCCTATTCGGTTGGCTAATATGCGACATCCGATAATACCCTAAAATGTTTATAAAACCACTTCTGTTCTCTTCACGGACATACGATAATACCCTATTTATGTGTTCCCTCTACGTGTCCGATACTAACCTATCTATGTGTCCTCTCTTATCTTTTTTCCACTGTCGATTGACAAATTGATTCTTCTTCTTCTTTCTACTTCTGTTCTACTTTTTCTGCTTCAACTCGTGAACTGAATCATTCAAGTTACTTCTGAAAAGAATCAATGAAAAGAGTAGATCAATGAAACAGTTGGGTTGTAAATTGATTTTGGTTAGGGATGTAAGAATTAGGATTAGGGTTTTTCCTGAATTGAAACTAAACAGGATTGAGAGATGAATTAAGTTTCTATGAGTTTCTATGATAAATCAAGGGTTGTGTCAATTGAAGAGAGTTGAGAGTTCTTTAGGATTCTCCAGAGAATCGAGGATGGTGATGAATATTTTTTGAGTATTGTTGAGATGATGGGGTGGTGATGGTCGGAGATGAGGTGCTGAATCAAGTAAGGAAAAAAAAATAAAATTAATCCAGTTTCTCCAGTAACACTAATTTGAGGTAATCTTACAAGCCCATACATAAACAGCTGCATTTTTGGTTCTGTCTTGTGTTTATAGAAGAAAAAGAGGCAATTATTCGATTTTAATGGTTTTCTCCATGGCAGGGACAACTGCCTAATTAACTCTCAGTACTTGTACGCTAAACAATTTTATTTGCATTTTTGTGAATGTCATTTGAACCCAATTTTTATCTGTTTCCTTAGTAACTCAGTAAAGATACTTGTTTTCAATTCATGGGAGTATGAGTTATGGATATGTATGTGTATGTCTAGAGTTGAAGATGAATTGTGGATTCTTTGTGAAGGTGGATATTGATGTTGATGAGGAAGGAATGGTTATAAACCAGATTTTATTGGAAAAAAATCCGATATCCGATAACTTTGCCTAACGGAATCGGATTGGGATTTTTGGATTCCGTCGGATGTTATCGGATATCGGATCTCCGATAAAACTTAACCTTAACCTTATCGGATTGGTTAAAATCCGACGGATTTTTATCCATTTACACCCCTAACGTTTAGTCCATCATCTGTCGTGTTTGACACCCCTGGATGGGTGGACTGAATAGAATGGATCAAATTTGAAAAGTCCCTAAATAATAAACAAACAAAAAGAAAAACATACCTGATTTTGGAAATTGATCAAATCAATAGTTGATGTTGAATTCGTGAGATTCGAAAGTTCTTTAAGCGTATCGCACCAGTCGATCTTTTTCTTTGTACTAGTTAAAGAGACAAATAACATTAGGGTTTCCTTTCTTTTTTTATCGTCTTTCGACCACATCATGTTCAAAATTACCTAAGCCCGTAACTAGTTGAAGACCTACGATTTCAATCAAATAATTTATCTTCAACTAGCTAATTTAGTCGTATATAACAATATAGACCATTCGACCACAATGCAATTGGTTAAGAAGATTCAAGAAATTGAAGTTAGATACGGGCATTTGGAGAGAAAAAAAACGTTGTTGGTGTGTAGGAATTTATTATCAACAAAAGTTGGGCATAAATGGCCAGGTTCACTTGAATTAAAATAGTAATTTTAATGATAAGTAAAGTAATATCACAAAAAGTGTCGATGTCACTATATTACAGTGTTAAAGTCATTGGGAGACAATACCCGTCACCCGAGTTCGAAACTCGCCGGCACCAAATTATTTACCAATCAAAAATATATCATAAGGAAGTGATCAAAGTTATAATTAGCTCAGACTCAGGGAAATATTTGATTGATTTAACATCCATGGGTGGTCCGAAGGTGAGGAGTGGATTTTTAGATTTGTCACCTGTGTCCCGTCAACCAAAATGGCGGATTTGAAAAGTATATCCCTGTCCATTCCGCTAATAGGCAGATTGGGTTCACACTTGCCAAATGGGGGATTGAATCTAAGGATTTTGTTACCCTTACCTATGAACTTAATAATTGGTATGAAATACCAAAAAAGTTTGGAAATGCAAAAGTAGAGAAGATAATCTAGCCAAAGGGGATATAAGTACTAGATATTACTACTGTAAGCCTAAACAAAGATATAGAAGAAATAGAATAGGAACCATCCAAAATGAAGATGGTGAATGGATTAACAGTAGACTGGAAATTGCCTCTTGTATCACTAGTCATATTCTTAAAATTGCTACATTGTTACTCCAACTATTGATGATGAAATGATTGATCTACTCCCAGCCTGCATAAATGATATCGATAATAACATTCTTTGTGCTACTCCTTCCATAATTGAAATCAACAGAATTGTGTTATCTATGGAACCTAATAAAATTTCGGGTCCAGATGGTTTCCTACCAAACTTTTTTCAACAAAACTGGGAATCATTGGATCATAGTTAACTCTTATGGTTCAAACTTTTTTTCTAGACTGGCCACTTATCTAAGGAGATGAATGCATTCTTCACCTCTCTGTCTCTTAAAACTTTAAACCCAACTACTCCATCCGAATTTAGACCCATAACTCTTGTTAACACCTCGTATAATGTGGTCTTTAAACTAATGGTAGGAAGGATGAAATTTTTGCTTGACAAAGTTATATCCCCCTGCACATCTTCCTTCATCCCTGGAAGGAAAGTCTCTGATAACATAACAATATCTCATGAACTAATCCATAAAATGAGGAATAAAAAAGGTAAAAAGGGACTGATGGGTCTTAAAATAGATATGTGAAAGAAATTTGATAGGTTAGAATTGACTTTTTAATTAAAATTTTGTCAAAATTAAGATTTGACGATAAATTTGTGTCAAAATTTAGTTGGATTTAGAAAGGCATTTTAACTGGCATCCAACAGATAGAACATCACTTGTTTGGGGATTTAGGAAATGGTAACGTGATTGACATCTAGGATGATCACTGGATCCCAGGGATAAAACCTCATTTGGTAAAACGCACAACAAACTCTAAAGAAATCACAAAAGTAATTCAGTTGATAACAAATACTTATACTTGGGATAAAACAAGATTGGAAATTCGTTTTAACCAAATTACCATAGATAAGATTCTGAATATTCAAATACCAATCGCAAAAATAGAGGATAAGTCATATTGGACTCTAAATGATACATGTATGTTTTCAATTAAATCCTTGTACAACTCTATTAACACCAATAGTTCAACTTCTAGCACTTCCAAGGAGTGGAGCAAAATTTGGAATCACAAGGTAACTCCGTCAATTAATTAAATTTTTTGTCTGGAAAGATGCGCACTCCATACTTCCAAGTAGTTGATGTTCTTTGTGGATAGTGGTAAAAAGAGATTCGTTTCTCGAACTTGTGAAGGATTTTTTTAGACTTAAATTAAACTCGATAACTCAAATAAAGTTGTATCAAAATTATAAAAAAAACACCGAGACTTTGGATTCCACCATTAACCAATTAAGTGATTCAATCTAATCAATATTCATGCAATTCTTTGCTTTTAAAGTGATTCTAATTTATTGCCTCTAATAGATTTTTGAAGTAACAATTGTAAACATCAGGCATGAAACATCAAGTGTTTAACATTAAGCATGTTCCATCAAAACAAATCACAATCACTCAATAAAAATCAATTTTCCAATATTAGTTCTGTGCAATTAATCATGTAAAAAATTGCAAAAATAATTAAAATAGAAATATACCACTTTTCATGGAACAATAGCTTCCTCCGTTGCCTCGGCTAAGGAGTTTAGATCCTCATGGTAAAAACATGCTCAAAAGATAGAAACATGGCTCAAAAGGTGTTTTTATTGAAGTAGAATAATAATACAGCGAATCTGCAACGCTTTATAGTCGTTACAGAAGTCACTGTTATAATTGAAGTGCTGTTTATAAACGATAACTGTGTTCTGCTGTTGAAGAACGATATTTCTTTGCGATTGTTCTGTGTGGATCAATGTTCTTCGTGTTCTTCAGTAGCAGCAGAACCCGGTTTCCTGCACCTTTGATTTCTTGGCTCTGTCGTGTTCTAAACTTTCCCTAACTTTCGACAACCCTTCTATATGACCCAACCAATCTATTTATATCAAAAAGACCAATTAAATCTTTCCAAAATCTTCCAAAATTTCTTCCTTTCTCTTCACGGTAAAGTTGCGGCAATTTCTTATTTTAGAATTTCTACGCGTTTATGAGCTTTCCTTTTGATTCTAAACTCTTCCTTAGATAGATACCAATCTTTGGGAAGGTTTATAGCACT
>JAJJMB010006269.1:782833-846956 GCA_023531105.1 Papaver atlanticum
CGCCAAAAACAGAATTTGAACGTGAATGGGAAAGGTTACCCCTTATCAAGTGGTCGCCCCTTATCCGTTGCTGGAGTCTGCATAACACTCGTCCCTTGGGTTGCATTTATCAACTTTTCGAGCCAATTTCGCCGCAAAAGCTTATTTCTCCAAAAACACCTACAAAGAGATAAAATACCAAAATAAGTACAAAAATGGGTACTAACAATATACACAATAGAGATGAAAATAGACACATAAATGCGTCTATCAGTAGTATGAGAGTAACATCAGTACTTCCAAATACAAATACTAAATGTACATTGTGCAATAACAGGAATGAAACCTTGTCAAATACTACATTGTAAATTTATATCTCAGGTATGTATGCACTTGAATTTTGATATGCAATATGTCACAAATTGTAGAAATGAGTTTCATGAAAAGATCAATTTCGGGTTTAGGAATCATAATAGAAATGAGGGAGCTATGGATTGGTCGTCTTTTTACAGTATAGACATATGGCATGTTAGGAAAGCTAGATAGGTATATGCATGTCTTTAGAAAAGAAATACAAATTAGTGCCCAAACTGCCAGGGTAGTAGTCAAATTTATAAATAGCTACACGTAACATAAGCAAAAAAGAGTGTGACATCATGTAAACGCTTTACTATAACCCTATGGATTATGCTTCTTTAGAAATTACATATGCAGAATATGAAGATGAAAAAGTGTTCATGACTGTTAGGATTAATGTAGTTACTTCGATGCATGAGCCAACAACTAGCTCCGGAATAGGTCTGACAATCATTGGCTAGCAGTTATACCAACAGAAACTGGAGGAAGTTATGCCAATTGTGGTACCAGGGAAGAGCTTGACTTGAGAGGAGTGAAAGCTTCTTTCAAATGGGGAGCAGAATAAAGTGGCACAATGTCATTTTTCAAAGTGATTCTGAATATATATGAATTTATGCAAGAGCAAGGGAAAAGAGATATGTCATTACTAATGATTTCAACAATGAAAAAGTGTTAGATCATAGCTCTGTTGAACTCACCAAGCGTTGGTATGTCAAGTTTGGTTGTCATATTTTAGTATCAAAATTCATCTAGAGTCGCTTGATTAAATACTAGAGTCAACTTCATTTAGGTTAGACTAGAAAGTTTAGGAATGTTGAGATATACAAGTATTACTCCGAATCCCCGAAGAATGTGAAGAAGAAACGAACTACAACGACGACATCATCCTTCCACTTGAGGTTAGTAATTAATATTGACTTGAACTGTTTCATTCCTAACGTATATTTCAAGTCATGCTATATTGAAAACATAACTGTGAAGTTGTATATACTGTACATATTGTATATTACTCTAGTGATGTGACATGATCATAATAGTATGATCATAGTATTAGGGAATTAGACTACGAAGTATAACGCTTATCTTTTGAACTTCGTAGATATGACATCGACATAATCTTGTATATATTGTTATGATTATGTGATGGTGAAGATTTCATCCTAGGAAATAATGTTTTACATTTGTTTAAAGGAAGTACATTCATGAACTTGTTTCGTGAATCGAAAGGGAAATCATTAAGATTATTTGTCCGGCTATTCATTGCAAATCTTTGGATGACCAATATGTGTGAGATGGTAGAACCGATCTTAACTTAGATTATGTATCTTGGTATAACTAATCACAATGCCCGACTTATGATTTGGTATGACAGGTTTTTGTTAATTGGTGTAACCGATCCTAAGTAATCACCATGTGATGGTATGATCGATCCTTGTAATTGGTGTGACCGATGATACAGGTGTATCCCTACTCCTCTTAGGAACTTAGTAAACCTCAAACTAAGTTGAGGGAAGAATCCTATATTAGTAAGGAAACCTTATTTGAGCAGAATTCCTAGTTAGGAAAGAGTTTGTTTTAGTCAACACTCTTAGTTTAGGAAATAGATTCCTAATAGAAGACCTAGCCGGCTGAGTACGATAAAGTCTATAAATAGACAGGTTTGGTTGTTAACTAGACACACAGAAAACCTAGAGAAAGCTTGGAAGAATACTTGTGCAAGCTTAGAAAACAGTTTAAGGTTGATCCACTGTTTAGAAGATTGTGAGCGTCACAAAGAGAGAATTATAATCGTTTTCTTGTTCATAATCTAGAGAAAATATTTTTCTTCGAATCACTACTTTGTGTTCTGTTTTCTAAGTTTTTCGTCTATTATTATTCTGAATTCCGCCTTCAGAGTAATAGCTACCAAGGTATAGAGATCATATGTACCAAGTTGGCATCACGAGCAAGGTTAGTTTCTAGGGTAAATCCCTGTGGTTTATGGTTTTCACTAGATCTCTCTACATAAATCTTGGTGAGGTACTCGAGAAGCTAGAAGACGTTAGGACAACAAGGGGATCAAGGATGACAAAGTCAGATGATGAACCTAAGCAAAGAGAACCACAAACTATGGAAGAAAAGGTGGCTACGCTACAAACAGACATGAAGTCGATTAAAACCACCCTTAAAGAATTGATTGAATGTATTCGTTCTCATAAACCAAAGTCGAAGACGAAGAAAAAGGTTTCGCCTTCACCTGAAACTTCAGAAGAAGAGGACGAGGATGAAGAAAAAGAAGAAGAAGAAGAAGACGGAGAAGATGAGGACGAAGAAAAGAAGAAAAGCCAGTTTCTTAAAAGTCCTACATCAACTAAACTTCATGGTAAGAATTTGAAAATTGATTTTCGTGTTGATATTCCACTTTACGATGGGAGTGTCGATGTAGAAAAGTTGGATGATTGGATTGAACGTCTAGATACGTATTTATCTTTCTTTGAATATGGTTCAAAGGAAAAGATTGCTTTCGCGGCATTGAAGCTACAAAAGCATGCTCTAACCTGGTGGAAAGCTTATCAAAGACAAAACCTAGGTAAGGGAGTAATGTCGTGGAGAAGATTCAAGGCAGTTGTAAGGAAACAGTTTTATCCAGTTGGCTACCTTGAGGAGAGATGGTTAAAGTGGTACAACTTGAATCAAACCTACAACCAAACCGTGCAAGAATATACTTCGGAATTTTAGAATCAAGCTATGATTTTGGATTTAGACTTGGGAGATTATGTTATCTATATGAAGTATATCTCCGGGTTCCATGAGTATATATGGAAGGAAGTTGAAGATGTTTTCAGTTGATAATATTGCTGAAGCAAGTATAAAAGCTAATGCCATTGAAGGAAGGCCTAAGAAATCTGGTTCAAAGGGAAATCCTAAGGGAAAATCTGGAGGTAACACTGTAAAGGGAGGTGAAAGGAGCAAAGAAGAAGGGAAGTCTAGTGACAAGGAAGGTTTGAATTGCACCCATTGCAAGCAAACATGTCATATTATCGACAAGTGTTGGGTAAAGAACCCTCATCTAAAGCCCAAAGGGTTGCAGAGGAAAGAAGCTAAGAAGGCGGCACTAGTCTCCCAAACTCCAAAAGAAGTCCACGGACTAACGGAACCCAATTCAAAGCTCGCTCTTATGACATGGAAAAAAAAAGACCTTCAAAAGATGATTTTAGGGAGCGACTCTTCACAGTGAAGATGCAAGTACTAAAAACATCACTAGTTGATGCTGTTATTGACCCGGGAAGTCAGAAGAATTTACTTTCACATTCTTTGGTACAAAAGTTGGGTTTGAAGACTTTCAAACATCCGAAACCTTATCCTTTAGGGTGGCTTCAAAAGGAAGGAGGGCTACAGGTTGGAGAGCAGTGTACATTCAAGTTTGCTTTTGATGAGTACCTTTGGATGTCTGCCTGGTAGTACTAGGTAGTCCTTACTTGTGGGATAGGGATGCAACTCTACATAGGAGGGAGCAAAAGTACACCTTTACCAAGAATAGAGAAAGTTTTGTGATTCGAGCTACAGATTCTCCTCTTGAGGGAGCGAGCTTGATCACAGCCACTCAGGCTAAGCGGTTGGTGAATGCTAGCACAAAGTTCATTCTCCTTGTGATCCGTTCTCTTGAGGAGCAGCCGAGTAGAGTTTGTTTGGAAGCTTTGACTTCACAATAAGAAGATGACCTAGAAAGGTTGAAGTTGAAGTATAAGGATTTATTTTCAGATGTCATGGGATTACCACCAAAGAGGAGTGTGGAGCATGAGATCATGTTGGCCGGGGAGAGTTCTCTACCTAATGTAGGTCTTTATCACACGACCATCGAGGAATTTGGTGAGATCAAGAAACAAGGCCAAGAACTTCTAGAATTAGGAATGATAGTGCCAAGTGCTTCACCTTTTGGATCAACGGTGTTTTTGGTGCCAAAGAAAGATGGAGGCTGGCGTATGTATATTGATTATAGAGCATTGAACAAGATCACAATAAGGAATCGTTACCCTTTACCTAGGATAGACGACATAATGGATCAGTTGGAAAAAGCTCGAGTCTTTACAAAATTAGATTTCAAATCCGGATACCACCAAATGAAAGTCCGAGAAGATAATACATGGAAGACTTCTTTCAAAACCAAACAGGCTTGTTCCAATGGTTGGTGATGCATTTTGGTTTGTGTAACGCTCCAGCGATGTTTATGCGCTTGATGAATGATTTGTTACGACCTTTTATAGAAGATTTTGTGATAGTCTACTTGGATGATATCCTAGTATATATCAGAACTTGGGAAGAGCATCTCGTTCATGTTGAGAAGGTGTTTAAAGTGTTACATGAAGGCCAGCTGAAGTTGAACGTAAAGAAGTGTGAGTTTGGGAAGGAGGAGTTGGTGTATCTCGGATTCGTTGTTGTTGGACAATGGAAGATTGATCCAAGAAAGGTTGAAGTGATCACTAAGTGGCCTAGACCTAGTACTGTAACTGAAATCATGAGTTTCTTAGGGGATTGCACATACTTGCGTAAGTTTATCCGGCATTTTTTGACTATTGCAGGACCATTACATGGTTTGACGGGAGATAAGGCAAAGTTTGAATGGAAGCAAACCCATGAAGACGCTTTTTAGTTACTAAAAAGAAAGATTTCAGAAGCACCGATGTTGGCTTTGCCTAACTTACAACGTACTTTTGAAGTTGAGACCGATGCTTCTAACTATGCAATGGGAGGAGTGTGTTACAAGATGGTAAACCAATAGAGTACCATTCAGAATTGTTCTCAGGTGCTATTAAGAACTACGCACCTTATGACAAAGAATTTTATGCTTTATATCAATGTATCAAGCATTGGCGAGTGTATCTCTTAGGTAAAGAAGTAGTGGTACATTCAGATCACAAACCATTGGAGTATCTACACGCACAGACGAAACTACAACAAGCCCGACACATGAAGTGGATATCTTACTTGATGAGTTTCAACATTCTCATTAAGTATAAGAAGGGAGTAACAAACAAGTTGGAAGATATGTTATCTCGTCCACCAATCCGAGCATTAATGGTGGCCATGAGAATTCAGCCGATGTTCCTCAAGAGTATGCAGAGTCATACACATCTAGCAAAGACTTCAAGGAGGTGTTAGAAGGTATAAAGAGTGGTTTGAAAGGAGAGTTTGAACTCCAAGATGGATTGTTATACAAAGGTCATTTACTTTGCATTCCAGAAGATGAAGATCGTTTATAATGGTTGAGAAAGGCACACACATTCCGAGTTGCTGGACACTTTGGGATGAATAAAACTCTTCTTAACCTTCGTCGTTATGTCTTTTGGCCAAAAATGCAAGATGATGTGGCTAATTTGGTTAGAGGGTGTAAGTTGTGCAGCACATCTAAACCTTCCAACAGAAAATGTGGGTTATATCTGCCATTACCAGTACCATCAAGGCCTTGGGAGAGTATTTCTATGGATTTTCTTGGTGGGTTACCAAAGACCAAGTATGGTTATGATTACTTGTTCGTGGTGGTCGACCGATTCAGCAAGATGATTGCATTAATTCCATGTACAAAGACGGTAATGGGAGCCGGTACAGCAAAGATATTCTTTGAGCATGTGTGGAAGCATTTTGGTTTACCTACTTCGATTATTTATGATAGGGATAGTCGATTCCTTAATCACTTTTGGGATTCTTTATGGAAGAAGATGGACACTAGGTTGAAGAAGAGTACAGCTTTTCGTCCACAAATAGACGGGCAAACAAAAGTGGTCAACATGACTATGGTTCACATGTTAAGGGGATATAATTCTAAGCATCCTAAAACTTGGGATGAGAGTTTACCATATCTACAATTTGAATTCAATAGAGCAGTTCATAGTTCTTCGGGAAAATCTCCTTTCGAGATGTGCTATGGTTACTTACCACCTAGTCCTTTTGATCTAGTATTTTTTAGTGACACCTCAATAGGGGGAAGGAAGGAAGTGAACGGCAAAAGTCACAAAAGTTCTTGGAGAAGATATCTCAGATTCATGCAACTGTTGAAGAACAATTAAAGAAGTCACAAGCCAAATACAAAGCAAAGCATGACAGGCATCTTGTGCCTTGTAATTTTGGTGTTGGTGACTTGGTATGGTTAAAATTAGGTAAGGAGAGACTGAAGGGGAAAGGTAATAAGTTGAAGCCATTGAGGTATGGACCATTTCATATTATCGATCAGATTGGTGACAATGCCTTTAGTTAGGATCTGCCACCTTATCTAGGAATGTACTCGGTTATAAATGCCGAATACTTGAAGTTGTTTGAACCACCATTACTTGATGATGACGGCGACGACACTATGATCTTACCACGAGTAAAAGACTTATGGTTTGATAGAGAGAACCACTCAAGGAAGACTGCATATTGGAGCGAAGAGTGACTAAAACACGATAAGGAGAGAAAGAAGCTTTTCTAATTGGATGTAAAGGTCAAGTTCCCAGCAAGGCCAAGTGGTTCAACAAGGACAAAGGGACTCTCGAGTTCCCTAACCTTTATTTTTAACTTTCACAGGAGTTCAAGTTCTTAAAAGGGGGACCCATGATACAGGTGTATCCCTACTCCTCTTAGGAACTTAGTAAACCTCAAACTAAGTTGAGGGAAGAATCCTATGTTAGGAAGGAAACCTTATTTGAGCAGAATTCCTAGTTAGGAAAGAGTTTGTTTTAGGAAACACTCTTAGTTTAGGAAATATATTCCTAATAGAAGACCTAGTCGGCTGAGTACGATAAAGTCTATAAATAGAGAGGTTTGGTTGTTAACTAGACATACAGAAAACCTATAGAAAGCTTGGAAGAATACTTGTGCAAGCTTAGCAAACAGTTTAAGGTTGATCCACTGTTTAGAAGATTGTGAGCGTAACAAAGAAAGAATTGTAATCGTTTTCTTGTTCATAATCTAGAGAAGATATTTTTCTTCGAATCACTACTTTGTGTTCTGTTTTCTAAGTTTTTCGTCTAATATTATTCTGAATTCCGCCTTTATAGTAATAGCTACCAAGGTATAGAGATCATATGTACCAACCGATCCTAGTAATTGGTGTGACCGATCATGAGTATATGTGTGACCGATCCTTGTAATTGGTGTAACCAGTCCTGGTAACTGGTGTGACCGATCAGAAGTGTTAGAGCACTGCTCAGTCGAACTCGCAAGCGTTGCTATCTCAAGCTTGTTTGTCAAGTTTAGTTTATCAAAACTATAGTCTTGATTTCTAGTATACTTATAGCTATGTCTCGGATTAGGATAGAATGTGTAGTTGAGCTTTAGACTTCACAGCGTTCATCGATTGAAGACGAAGATCTACTGAGGAGAGCTTGGAGGAACTTCATCAACAAAAGGTATGTGGAGACTAAAACTTATATGTCACTCAGAAATCTATTCTATTCTATCTTCTAATGACACTAAGTCGTATAGCTATATAGACTTTTATATTATACACATTTGATATTTCGAGCTGAGTTTATATCGCTTATCTATTTCTCGAAATATGTGTTGGAAGCTTTTTGCTTTAACTACGTTCATCATTATTCTTGACGCGTTTAGTTGGAAACAATTTATTTGTTGGAAACTAAATATTAAGTCAAAAGATGATCATGTGAAAATTACCTTGAAACATCTTACATGATTTGTGTGAGACAATCATTTGATGTCGACTTGGAAAATTTCGTATTAATCATTCGATCACTTGAAAATTACTTGAAGCAAATAGTTTGTGTGAGACAGCTATTGTCGTCTTCTAAGGATGTTGCAATGATTGAAATGGGAGTTTAGAACAATCAACCATGTATGGATACAACACGGTATGCATACCTAGTATGCAAATTGTATTGTTATGATTCAGGTCCGGGAACCGTGTTTGCGTACCCAGTATGCGAAAGGTTTTAATTGTCAAGGTCCAGGAACCTTGTTTGCGTACCTAGAATGCGAACGGTTCTACCTGAGTTGGGTCTAGGACTGCTGGTCGCGTACCTAGTATGCGAACGGATGGACAAGGCCAAGGTCCGGAGTTGTTGTTCGCGTACCTGGTTTGCGAACTTAGTGGTTAAGTTCTAAAATCGGTTAAGTATGATTCTCATACTCATGAACTAAAACATTTATGAATTAAGGAATGCAATATTTTCAAACCGTGGCTTAATGTTCATGAATTGATTCTTGTATAAGTACTTTGTACGATTACAAATCAATCTGATTTTGTTTCAATTTGTTCATATATATTTCTATGAGATAATGAACAATTGAACAACTCTATGAGAAACACAAGTAGATTCATTTGATTATCTTCCATGATTGATTGATAATCATATTTGATATAGAAGTGTTAGATGAATGTGGTTAAGACAAAAGTGTTCATATGGCTAACTTTGGTTAACTGTTATTGAGCCAACTAAATATACACGTTTAGGTATGGTTACCCATATCTAAATGAAGGTATATTTCATTTGTGTGTAACAAGCTAAGACCATCAAACGTTGGAGATTAATTGTTTTATTCTTAAGCAGACTTAGCTTGAATCTTAAATCAGGTTTTCATCTAACGGTGAATATTGAATGCTTTGTTACTAAGTTATCTTAGCTTTGATTGTAAGCAACCCTGATTTGAAAGACTATATAAGGGAGAACTCTAGCAACTGGAAAACCTAATCTCGGCACTTTCCTGTATCCTAGTTGCGTACTAGAATCGATTCTCCTTTAACCTAGGTTTTTCCAAAACCATATTAGGTTAACGACTTGAAGACTTCATTTAGGATTCGTGAAGCCAGATCCAACTATTTTCTCTGTAATTGCGTATTCTGATCTTACTTGTTCTATCGTGTTGATTACTATCTTCTCTAAGATTTGCTCGAGATTTAACTCCGATAGGTAAGATATAAAAAGTAATCACAAAGGTCTTCGTCTCAGACTTTGTGGTTCCTCAATAACTTCTTATACTATCATATAGTTAAGTTATTGTGAGGTGATTGATATTTCTAGGCTGCTCTTCGGGAGTATAAGACCGGATTATCAATTGGTTCCTGTTCACCTTGATTTATAAAAGACGGAACAAAACTTCAGAGGAACTTCTGTGGGAGACAGATTTATCTATCAGAATAGACTTATCTTGGTGAGACATATTTGTTTATAAGTCTTCGACTTTGGGTCGTAGCAACTCTTAGTTGTGGGTGAGAACATCTAATGGAATCAAGTGCGCAGAATCCGGCGTGGTTCTAGAGGCGTAAGGAACGTGACTGTACCTTAATCGGTGTGAGACTTGGTTAGGGCTCAACTACGTTCCAGTCCGAAGTTAACTTGTAGTAGGCTAGTGTCTGTAGCGGCTTAATATAGTGTGGTGTTCAATTTGGATTAGGTCCCGGAGTTTTTCTGCATTTGCGGTTTCCTAGTTAACAAAATTTCTGATGGATGTGTTATTTCTTTTCCGCATTATATTTGTTTATATAATTGAAATATCACAGGTTGTGCGTAGTTCAATCAGTTGATAAATCCGACCTTGTTTGTTGGATATAACTTGATTGACACTTGGGCATTGGTCTTTCGTACCATCCAAGTTATTTCTCATATCAATCAGGAAGAAATCTGTTCGATTTGCTGATTGCATTGAGAAATAAAGATAAAGCTCGTTGATATATCTCTTGATTGAGTTCGCTTTTAAGTTGGTGCTCTCGGAATTATATTGGAGTTTAGTCCATACATATTTCCAAACGAATTATTGGGTGCGGTTGTTATACCCTCCCTTTTTCAACAAGTAATACCATATGTAGATGGAACCGATCCTTGTAACTGGTGTAACCGAGCCTAGTGACTAGTGTGACCGATCACAAGTATTTCCATAATTAGGTTTAACCGATCCTAGTGATTGGTAGAACCAATTGAATCCATGTATGGGATTTGGTATTTGATCAATCACATAGTAGTCTTGGAAAACAGGTGAACCAATTCTAAACTTATTTGGAAGTGTGGTATATTCCAAGAATGCAAATCCATGTAAATATGAAATAAGGATTTGCAGTGGAAAGATGTCAACATACTTTGAACACGAACAATAACTCTTATCATTTATTGTTCAAAAATATTCCTTAGTACTCAAGGTGATCCTGTGCCGAAATAAATTAAGAATCTTTTAATTAAGGTTTTTGGTTTTATATGCTTTACTTACCAGCAATTAATGCATATCTCTAGAGAATAAAAATTAGTAATGTGCATTTACTAATTGGAAATTTTCTATTGAGAGATTTCAGAAATATTGGATAAGCATTTCTTGGAATTAGGAAAACCAAATTTTTCCATTCATTGCATATCTTGAGAATACTTTCGGTTTTGGAAATTCCTTGGTGTCCAAACATCCTTGGTCTATAAATATCTATGTTTGCATTTCTAACAAACTATCCAAAGATCCAGACAAACTTCATTTCTTATTGTTTCTGGTGGAGCCATCTATTCGGAGAGGAAAGTATCCCAATTAGGTGAAATCTCTTACAACCGCTCGTTTAAAGACTTATGTGGGATCAAGAAGCTCTACGAGTACCATTGGTGGGAAACTAGATAATTGCAGTGTTATTAGTTTTCAATTGATTTGATTGACTAACGGTTGTTGAAAACTTGATTGCACCTAGTTTGTTTATGCTTGAGAATCTTCTCTTCTGATATAAGATTCACTCAAACTAGATCGAAGTATCGACGGGATATTTAGAACTGTTGTTAGATCTAAAGACATCTTGTGTTAATCCATTGTTAACAGACTCCGTTATGTGTGTGATTGATTACAAGAGATTCAAGTGGTGTTGTGTAGGTTGTTAAAGATTAAAGAAGATTTGAAGACGAATAAGATTTCTTATTTGTTTTCGTATCTTGTGAATTGTGTGCACAAACCTTGATCGGCTGGGATCCAACTAGAATCGGATTTATTCGATTGATTAGTTGCGTGAGATCGGCATTCTCTGTATATCTCTTTGAGATCTATATTGATTGAGTGCGAATCTATACTTGACTATTTCGGTAGTTAAAGTTAGATTGATCTAACCAGACAAAAGAGTTTATTAGATTAAACGGAAGATCATTTGTCAACGACTCATATAAATCTTTTAGCAAGATTGATTAGAGTGGTTACCAAACAGATTCTTCCTTTGTTGTTTGGAATACGATCCAAAGGACTTGCTATTCGCGTGCGTGACCCTAGAAGTCCAAGGCACAGGGTTACTGACGAAACTAAGTAGCTAGGGGTAGTCTGATTGGTCTCAACTATACGAAGTTGGTATTGGATTTTGTATAGCGGCTTAGTTTTGAGAGTATTCAAAACTGGATTAGGTCTCTGGGTTTTTCTGCATTTGCGGTTTCCTCGTTAACAAAATCTTGCCGTGTCTTTTACTTTGATTTCCGCATTATAATTGTTTATTATAATAAAGTAAAATACACATATACGTTAACTCCATATTACTTGATAGTGATCCTATAGAGTTTGGTTATTACCGAGCCTATTATCAAGTAACACACTTTGTTGTAGTATTGTCTCGATCTTGTATCCATAGTCAATCACACAAGTTATCTTGTTGTCGTATTGTCTCGATCTCCTATCCATTGACAATCACACGAAGTGTGAACCGAATTGTCGTATTGTCTCGACTCTATCCATAGACGGTCACATTCGGTAAAGGACTTATAGGTTGAAACAAAAAGATTGTGGTGTATTTGGGTACCCTCGTATTTTTAATTGGTATAAGAGAAGGCAAACACAAAAAGATCTAACAATCTGTGTTTGGTGCCATCCAACCTATAAGAAATGAATTCGAGCTCTTATGAATCGATATCAGTTAACGTACCGCCAAGATTTGACAGAAGAAACTATCTGTGGTGGAAGTCTGCTATGAAATCTTATCTCCAATCACTCGATTTTAATACTTGGGTATTAGTCGTTGATGGGTATAATCATCCAAAAATGGAAGGATCGGAAACTGAGCATAAACACTTAGCTGATTATACAAGTGAAGAAAAGATACTTGCAAAGCAGAATTCAGATGGTTTGAATGCAATCATACATGATGTAAGCCAAGAATTGCAACATCATGTTTATACATGTCAAACTTTTGAAGAAGCTTGTTCAGACCGTATTCGAAGGTAACACATCAAAAAAGGAAGCTAGACTTCAAACTCTCACCTATGATTGGGAAAACCTTCGAATGGATGACAATCATACTTTTGAAGAGTTTCATATTAAACTCTTTGAGATAGTTAATGCTTCTTACTCTCTTGAAAAGCCTATTCGTGAAAAGGATGCAAAATTCTCAGGTCATTGCCATCCAGATATGAGTCTAAGAAACATGCAATCATCGAAGCTAACGATCTTTCTTCCCTATCAAGAAGTTCTCTTGTAGGAAAACTAAATATACTTGATCAGGAGTGTTTGTCAAAAAGGAAAGACAAAACCTTGGCTTACAAGGCCATTAAAAATCCACCGACTCAGAGTCCGGAAAATTCCAAAGATCATGAAGCTTTAGATGAAGAAGATGACACTGAATTAAATCATCATTTGTCTCTTATTACGCAACGATTCAAGAAATTGTTAAGACATTGAAAGATAAATCTCCCTGTATCATGAAGAAATCATATTTCTACCAGAAAGACTAAAGATAATGGGATGATGATGATAATATTTCTCAATGCTACCAATGTCAAGGCTTTGGTCATATTTTTTCAGACTTTCCTACTAAGGATATTCGATGGAAGAGAAATGCATACACTGCTACTTTTGATTATTCGCATGACAAGGAAAATCGAGACTGTATGAGAGATCATATTGCAATCATTGCAGAAATCTACGATTCGGAAATACTTTCAACGGTAGATACTCAAGAAGAGTTCACCTCTAAAGTTTTTCAACAAGAGTTTCTTTGTCATGATAAAAGTATTTTGTCTCTTGAATCTGAAATCAAAGGAATAAAATCATCGCTTGGTCAAATCAGATTAAGTTATCTGAATGATAAAGAAAAACTTAACAAGCGTCTTGTGAAAAACAAACTCTCCCTATGTTCTGAAAAGAAACAAGTATCTAAACTCATCAATGACATCAACTGTTGTCAAGATGAAATCAGAAAGTTAAAAGTAGAGAATTCGAAATCGAGGAATACACTTGTCTTTTCTTGTAAGACAACTCTTGATGTGAACAAACCAAAAAATGGTCACAAGAAAAGGTTGGATAAACCTATCAAACCTAAGGGTTGTAATCGGAAGGACCCTGTTTCCGATGAATGATACCGCAACCTCTTTTCTGAAATAAATAATACATAAATTATCCAAGTCGAAACTGAATGATCCAACAATCCAACAATATCCAAACTAATCGAGGTAGATTGTGCACTGATTTGGATATTTTTTCCTTCTCAATAACACCGATTTGGATGTTAATTATAAAAAAACCGGTGGAATTTGATAACAAAGTACTTGATGTGAGAATTCCAATTAAACAAAATCGACGAAATTGAATAGTTAATTAGAAATTCAAATTATATCTTTTAGGTTATTATAATCTCGCGTGATGCTATTATTTACACGCTATTATTTACACTCAGTATCATTAATCTTTTTTTTTTTTTTTTTAATATTAATAATATATTCATTATCTACGAATATTTTCCACATTAAGACTAATATCTTGTAGTTTTAAACGAAATATATTCCCTTATCCTGGGGTAGACATTTTACCACTGTACTACAGTGACACCGACGTTTACACTAATCTTAGTAAACCAAACCATCCGGACTAATATCAATCAAATTGGATGGAAACTGATCTATCTAACCATCAAATTGGATGTAGTTTTTCAAAAATAAATGTATTTTCTAAATACTTATTTACAAGTAGTTTAATTTCATTGGCCATGTATAATAAATTTTACAGTTTGCACATATAATTGTTTGTTAATGAAGTGGGGAACCCATTTGTCTACAAATCTTTTTTTTCTGTCACCCAAACCTTAGATAAAGGATTGCTTTAGACATCTTTATCCAAACATATGAAAACATACAAGTAGAGTAGAAGCCAAAGCCATACAAGTTTAGTACTCTATAGTCTATATATAAGACCAATTGTTTAATGAAAACCCTAAAACTTTAGCTTAGATGATAATTGAGTATCTCTGTAGACTTAAACTTTTTAGAGAGATCTTGTATGCATGCCAGCCAGTTCATCTGAAAAATCTTCTTTCTTATTATTAAATATGGATCACCTTTGTCCTTTTCTACCTTCAAAAGAAAGAAATGTTGTCACGTGACTGTCTTCTTCCCTTGTATCTATTCTAGTATCTTTTTCAATTTGATCAAATTGAATTAAAAATGATATTAAGAATGGGAAATATCAGTCAAAGATAGGGTTTAGGGAGGGTCAAACAAACACAAAAAAGGTAAACCAATAATCATGATTAAGCAAACAAAAGGGAAAAGCATGCATATGCAAATTGTATTTGCATTCTCATTTACTCGATGACTATCTCCCCTCTTTCTCATTTATTTACGTTTATTCTTGTAGGATAACAATTTTGTAATTAGATGACAAAATATGATCTCCTTTCAATTTAGGAAATCAGCTGGTAACTCTGATGACGGAATCAGGATTAAAGGACGAAAAATAAGTAGAACATCTTCTGTTGAGACAAACAGAACAACCCCCACCCTTCCTTCACGTACTCTTGCTTCGATAGCCGATCTGAGAAGAGCATAGAATCAACATGAACCATAGCTCTTGTAATACCCAATAACCAATGACAGGGCCTAGCTAAGGCTAGAAAGAAGAGTTTGAGTCTTTGCTGAGTTAGTCATGTTCTGCCGAGATAAATTCTTGTGTGTCTAGTCGATTAAAACTAAGGTTTCTGCATTTGCCTATGCACATGAAACGATAATGTGACAGAGAGCAAATATATATGGAGCTTATAATAACTAAATAGAATGACACAAATATCAAACCCATACATGTATATTTTGTGGTGAGCTAATGTAGTTAAATGAATACATTGATCAATAGATTCAATACATGGGAAGGTGTAAACAAATGGGCACGTACGTGTGCATAGAAGGATCAGTATCAACACAGAACAAGTTTCAAGAACTTAGGGTTCTTCTCTTCTAGTCTGTCTTCTCCCTTGGTCATCTCTTACTTATTTTACAATCAAAATGAATTTATTGGTCTAATCTGTAGTAGTGACTATGGGCTAGCTAGGAGTGGTAGTGGTTGTGAATCCCAATTTTTAACCTACTGTATTAATTGATGTAACCCCATAACAAATGCACTTACCATCCCAAGAGGTTTCTACATTTGATGCTTATGAGGAAAAACAACCAAACAAAAATAAAAATCTTTTGAACATCCCAAAGTTAAGCAGCATACTCATATCTCTAACACTGTGCTTGACCATGCAAATGTGTTTTTAAATAATTCAACAAAACCTGGCATGGTGTTTGTAATTCCCCAGAACCACCACCATTCAGCTACTCTTCTTTAATTTTCTCTGCCTGCTGTGTACTCATCAGTCTTTGACACTTTTCCTTTTAACTCACTCGATCTGCGTGCATGGCAATATTCACTCTCTACGTATATTATTTCCGAGGAGGCACGGGCACTCCGCCGTTTTCTCCTAGGTAAAGCCTTTGAATATTGCTTTCTCTCTTCTCGTGTAACTACAAAAGGGACCTTAATCAGTACTTTAGTTTCATTTTTAAATACTTTATCATTTTAATATTCAAACCATCGTCTTTATACGTACGCTTATACAATTTCATAATGTTTAATGACAAATGAAAAGAAAAAAATCACAAAAAGAAAAAAAATGACAAATATGGATATCTGTTCTTGATTTGGAGCTTGGGATAAAAATTGCAGACAAGTTATGAACTTCAATACTAAGAGTTGCAGTACTTCATTTGGTTTAAACTGTCATCAAAATATGACTAGAAGGCTTAATGTCCAAACTCACAAATATCTAAGCGATCTAGTTTTCGAGTTGTATTAATGGATCTGAGCCCTACTAGTAGCTAGTAGTACACATTGGCCCAGCAACAAATTAGTTTAGATCCGAGAAGATAATTAAATCCTTGTTACCTTGTAGTCTCGTATATACTTCGTTTTTGTCTAGAGTAAACTTCGTTGAAGTGAATTCTCTACTTCGAGTAAGTCTGACATCGAACCAAAACATTGGCTTGTTCTTGTTCAAAGTTCAAACAAATAGATTGGTTCCAGCACTTTGGCAAGTGACCTATAAGTGTGTCTATGGCCAGCGACAAGCCCGAACTTCTTGCTTGTATTAGACTAGCCTAGGCAATAGAATTGGCAACCAGTGTCTTTCGACAACAGAAATTATACCGTATCATAAGAACTTCAGATTTCTAGTACACGTGGGGTTATCTAAAACGTGTCATTTCTGATGAAGCAGGTCGTGTCGATTATTCTCCCTATATGTCCAGTAGTTTTTACATACAAAAGATTGTCCTTTTTCATCAGAATATGAATATAATATATAGTAAAATAATAACTCAACTAATTATTATTAATTAATTAATTTTACCTTTGATTGTGTTTTACTTTGGATCACTTTGAGTCGTTATCTCCCAGGCACACTCGGTTGGCCACTAACAATGACAGATTAGACGACCATGAACCGACCAACAGCCACCAGTCGGTAACTAGTTGGTGTTACCTAGTGATTCCTTTTTTATTTATTAGTGATATTATTAACATTAATTAATCCCAAAATCATGCTTAATTTTATCTGGCTTGTTACCTGCTTGATATCCGGCCACCACCATTATTACCGCTATTCACCACCCAATATTTAACCCTAGAACCCTAGCTAGCTACCACCACCATTATTAGTATTCCGAATGTAGTGGTGGCTCAGCCGCTCAGCCTATATGTTGCAACAAACAAACAACCACAATTACAGCTTCTTTCATGTTGAACAACACGTACAGTTTTTTACAGCAGGTTGACGCATGCACTACTATTAGAACCTACTGTTTTATTTCATTTATTCGGGATTATGTAGGGTTTATTCGATGGTATTAGCATAACTGCCGACATATATAGCGTGGTTAAACTATGGAGTAATTATTTTCTGTTTTTTTTCTTTTGAAATAGAAAAATAAACAAAATGGGCTATATATATTTAGATCAGTGCTAGCTGCAGTAAGCATTTGACCTTGTTAGTTTCAACGTCCAGTTAGGCCTGAATTCGGTTTTAACTTTCTAAGGTGATATATATATATATGGAAGCTGCTACACTTCCCCCACTCACTTCCCTAATTCCCTTCCCCCATTAGGTAGCATTGTTTTTAGCCCTTAATTTCTGAATTGAGATTAGCAGGGGATCCTATTATTATTAGATTTAGCCAATATCTGCATGACACATAGGCGGAAGGGAATTGGGGAAGTGAGTGGGGATATATATCATTTTCGTATATATTCAGTTCACCAAATTTGTTGCAGGGATTGCATAAAGAAGAATATAAGCAGGGGTTTCACATTGTATTTATTAAAAATCTAGCTGCATGTGAACTCAAAAATCAAGAACCTTCCCTCCCTGATCATAAGATTATTGCATTCCCATCGACATTTGACCAATGTTACTGTTATACTAAGAATAGTAAGTTGATAAAACACTTGTACTATAAATTAACATGATTTTTCTATTGTTCTTCTGCCTAATTTTTTTGTTTAAAGTGTTTAACCTATGGCATGTTTGGTTGGGGGAATGAAATCAGTTTCCTGGGAATACTATTCCATTCCAATGTTTCGTAATTAGGATTAGAGATTGGTTAGGAATAGGATTCCCAAAAAATAAGGGAATCCTAAACCCATGGGGGTGGTGAGTTTAGTATCCCCTCCTTTAAGAATAGGATTCCCGGGAATAGCATTCCCTTCCTGCCAACCAAACACGCCATTAGTAGTAGTTCTGTATCATTAAGCATCTAAACCATACAAAACCTTTTCTTCTCTGTTGCTAGCTTTTTTATTTTTTTTCCTGCAACATAATTTTGTTTGATACTTTGATCCATCCAGTCAATCAGTCAGTCAGTTATCATTTTTTAAACGAATTTCTGAAAAAAGTAGATTTTTTCCTTTTAAGCAACAAAGCAGAATTTGTTATGGATGTTTTTCACTTGAAGCTCTTACCACACCGTTTTAAGGTAAAAGTGCAGAATCAAGCAGTAAAAATTGAACCAAAAAGAATCCAAAATTTTAACTCTATAAGGATAAGACACACGACAAAAGCAGGTTTAAGTAAAACTTAAAAGACGTTTCCCAAGGTCAAAAGTCATACTACATCCCTCTCTTTCTCTCCTAGAAATTTCATTTTTCTTGCTTTCACTCTCTCTAAATTCTTCCTTTTACTACTATAGCTACATACTGTTTTGTTTTCTCACCGGCCACTTTCTTTCTCTCTAGGATCTTTTGTAATATAAAGCCATGATTATATGATTACATTACCAAGAGAGGAGAAGAGAGGAGAGGAGAACATTTGGTAAATTTTGCAGGGGGGCAAGTACAGGCTTTCTTTCAAATAGTTAAAGTATAAAATGGTTTAATGAAGGAGCCATGTGTTTTACCTTCTTTGATTCCTTTCTTGACGGTCAAACTCTTATCGCTTCCACCGAGGTTAAACTCCTCTTCTCTCCTCTCTCTTCTTTCTTTTACCAAAACCAATCTAATATTCTAATAACAAACGTTATAGACTAGTTTCAACCGCAATGACACTTTCGGTCATCGGAAAAACTAAGTTATTTGATCAGTGACATAGTACTCATTTATACGTATAAGTAATTTGTGGAGATATGAACACAGTCAGGTATATTTGCGACCAACAAAACTGATCGAGTTGGCCGTAGTTCTCAGATCTTACATACCTATCTTGCATGAGTTGGCGGAGCCAATACGATTAGATGAATATAATTACAGGAATATGCTAGAATAAAATCACTCTTTTCTTTTTCTATATTAATTCAAATTATAGTTAAATATTCAAAAATTTAGTTAGTACTCCTACTAGATTTCCTCTTTCAATTCATTGCTATCAAAATAGGGTAAAGAACTTATGAATGCTTAAGAATGAGTCTTAAAGACCCGTAAGACAAGGGTTCATGTCCTCATATCGGGGTTCAAAGTAAGCAAATTACAAGTTAGCAACCCCTATGCCGTGCATCATTAAAGTATTCTTTTTCTCAAGTTATATATCATGCATGCATATAAACTGGTATTGCATAATGCATTACAGTGATGGGCACATCATGAAAAAGTAAGAGAGAAGAGGGAGAAAACCCCCCGGATGCAACGCGGGAGGGGAGCAGGTTGATGATTAGAGTTTACAGAGATAATAGTATAAAAATGGGGTACAAGTATATAAGATGATGGATGGAATGGGAGAAAGTGATGGGTGTTTAAGGATTTTGATCAGAACGAAAGCAGCTATAGCAAAAGAAGAGGGGGTGAGGGGTCCGTCTTTAGAAGAAACCAATGACAAGGGGGTTTGGTTATTGTGTGGGGAGAGGGGAGATATTATTACTGACAATGAAAAGACCCTCCTCTTCTCCCGATTTGTGAATAAATAGGTGTGGAGAGGGGGCTGATGTTAGTGTGTTTTTTGTCACATTTTGTCAGAGCCATCAGCTCATTCAGTTGTGCATGTGTATGTGGGGGCATAGACAGGGGGTAGCTGCTTGTAATATGAGAGAGATAACAGAGAGCTGAATCAGTAGATTATAGATATAAGTTCATTTTTAGTTTCTAAAGGTTAATTAACAACTTAAAAAATGAAAAATAACTCATTCGTTAAAAGGAAATTTACATGTTTTATTTGTGTACACACAGTCCTGGAAGTGAACAGGCAAATGCTACGTTTCTCCGGTTTCTTCCTGCCATAATACTTTACATTTTCATGCTTATCACCCATGTAGGGCGAGATATCCTATATATAATATTGTAGTAACTAAAGAAAAGTTAATTGCCAGCCTATCTTAGTTAAATGCCTTAGAATTGTTTGCATTCAAATTGTATTTTCAATAGTCTAAAGAACGAAAAGACCTAAAAAAAGAATCTGATAGAAACTGAAATCCTTATTTTAGTGGAAAATTTGTTCATTTCTCACGTAGTATCTAAGATAGATTCACTTATTCTGATTCATGAAACAATGTCTATCATCCTTATTGTTAAATTCATTTAGAAAACGCAAAGTCCAGGAATATTTTCATATTTATATTTCCAAGAGAAAAAAAGTATGTTAAGTATGTAATTACTTTCAGGGTAGTCCTCCATTTAAGATTCAATCAAAGTATTAATTACCCTTACTTATCTATGTGAACACATACAATGTAACTATTTGGCTTTTACCCTCTGTTTTCTCTTTAGAAGTCAATTAAGTTTTGGTTACTCTCTTAAAGACAATGAATCTTGTAAGTTTCTCAAAAGATAGTTTTGAAGGGTCACCAAATATTTTTTAACTAAAGCCAAGAGTTTTTTATTTTTTGAGCAGTTTTACATTTTCACCCTCCAGTAGAAGAATTAGAGACTTATATATATACCATGTGGTTGCATAGAAAGAAATGTTTCCATCTCTACCAAAAACAATGTCCAAACTCCAATGTAACTCTTGATCTCTCAAACTTATAACCCTATACTTGTTTTTATATATCCTTTGATCATCATCATTTTCAAAGTTTGATCATCAAAAACAAGAACACAAAGAACAAAAAAAGAAGAGAAAAAAAATGGCTTCTTCAATGAACAACTGGTTAGGGTTTTCATTATCTCCACAAGAAGTAGTACCAACAGAATCACAAACTCATCATCATGCATCAAATGTCTCGAGACATGGGTTTAACTCAGATGAAGTTTCAGGTTCTGAAGTTGTATCTAGTGATTGTTTTGATCTTGGTTCTCATGACTCTTCAGGTCCAACCGGTGCTTACGGCATCTTAGAAGCTTTTAACAGAAACCATCAACAACATCATGGTTAGTCGTAGTCATGATCTCTCTATCCATCTTCCTCTCTAACCCTGCATCCATTTGGTGATGATCCTTTCATTTTCTAACTTGGTTTTTAATGCTTGTTTTGAACAGATTGGAGCGATAATAACTTCAAGTCAAGTTCTGAACTTTCTATGTTAATGGGTGGATCTAATAATAATCAGCATCAGCATCATTTGAGTCATCAAGAAGAACCGAAGTTAGAAGATTTCTTAGGAGGACATTCTTTTTCTGACCATGATCAACAGAAACTTCACGGGTATGATCATAGTGGTGATTACATGTTTTCAAACTGTTCATTGCAGTTACCGGCCGCGACCGTAAGTAACTCAAATGGTTATGGTGGCAGTGTTGCCAATAACAACAACAGTAATAACAATGGATCACTGGGCTTGTCAATGATCAAAACCTGGTTGAGAAATCAACCTGCACCGCCCCAACAAGAAAACAAAGATGGAGGTGGAAATAGTACTTGTGGTGGCGGTGGTGGTGGTGGTGATGGAGTGGTGGGAAGGAATGGACAAACACTATCATTATCAATGAGTACTGGATCACAATCTAGTTCTCCAGCTTTGCCGATTGTAACGACCGCCTCAACGGTTGTTACAGATGGTGGTGGTAGTGGTGGTGCTGAAAGTTCTTCGTCGGAGAATAACAAGCAAAAGAGTAATGGTACTTCTACGGCTCTGGATAGTCCTACTGCTGGTGCAATAGTAGAAGCAGTTCCAAGGAAATCAATTGATACTTTCGGACAGAGAACTTCTATCTACAGAGGTGTAACTAGGTTAGTTAAATTAAATATCATTCTCTTCATTTATAGAGAAATCAGGAGATTAAATAAAAACCCCGAATGATCGAAAACCATTCCGTCTCGTTACATTATAAGGAGTTTTAATGGTTTCAACTCATTGTATACTTGCATAAATAAGTTACAATTTGTCTTGACATACATGCAGGCATAGATGGACAGGCAGATATGAAGCCCATCTTTGGGATAATAGTTGCAGAAGAGAAGGCCAGACTAGAAAGGGAAGACAAGGTATATATTGCATGTACTACTTTACTTATCACGGTGGTGCATTTGCAATTGTTTTCATTTTATTCTTCTTTTTTAGATTCATTTTTAACTTGGTTTCTTTTTGTGGCATTCCTTGTATGCTTTGATGTGGGTCTCATTCAACATTGTTGCAGTTTATTTGGGTAAGTAACCTTTTCTGTTGCATTCCTTTTTATTTCCTGATTTTGTCATAATACAGTATCTCATATTCCATTTCTATTTTCTTGTATTTCCTACTTTAGGTGGTTATGACAAAGAAGATAAGGCTGCTAGGGCTTATGATTTGGCTGCATTGAAATATTGGGGATCAACCACCACTACAAACTTTCCGGTATGCTCATTACTATCCGATTTGGTGTGTAACTTAAAAAAGTTAATTAGGCTTCCATGAGATTATATGATTAACTGGATATTATTCTTCGGCAGATTGCTAATTACGAGCAAGAGTTGGAAGATATGAAAAACATGACTAGACAGGAATATGTAGCATCACTTAGAAGGTGCTAACTCATTATCCTAATTTGTTGAAATTATAATGCTGACTCTATATATGTATTAACATTTTCAATGGTTCTATATATACAGAAAAAGCAGTGGTTTTTCTCGTGGAGCATCAATTTACCGCGGTGTCACCAGGTATAGACACGGTTAATGTTTGTTAATCATTAGGAATGTAATTTCGCTGCGAAAATGAATTGGTCAGATAATAGAATTTCACTTTGTCTACTAATTATATGAATGTTATGGCATTCAAATTTAGTTATCCAAATATTTATAGGCATGGTATATGTGTTGTTATTTGCAGAAGCTCTTCCCCGTCGGTTCTCCGGAAGGGCATGTAATTAGAAATTCATCTAGTTATTTATTTTTTGTGGCTAATCATTGTCATGTTCGCATACTAAATCAATGGATTCTCGTCTTCGAACTCTCCTTTCTTGTTTGATTTTTGTAATAAATTTTGTCTGGATTTGTCACAGACACCATCAGCATGGAAGATGGCAAGCAAGAATTGGAAGAGTTGCAGGGAACAAGGATTTGTACTTGGGCACATTCAGTAAGTCACTCTCTACCTTACAAAAGCAGAGCTACCCCTATTCAAGCACACATACCATATTACTAACTTCGTTAATCTCTATTACCGTAGGCACCCAAGAAGAAGCAGCTGAGGCCTATGACATAGCTGCGATTAAGTTCCGTGGTTTGAATGCAGTAACGAATTTCGATATGAGCAGATACGATGTAAATAGCATTATGGAAAGTAGTACATTGCCGATCGGGGGCGCTGCAAAACGCTTGAAAGAAGCTGAGCAAATTGCCGAAGCAAGTGTTGATGCTCGAAGAGCAGAAAGCGATAACCTTACTTCACAGTTAACCAACGGAATCAACAACTATGGATGGCCCACTATTGCTTTCCAACAAGCTCAGCCTATTAGCATGCTGTATCCATACAATCAACAAAGATCAGGGTGGTGTAAACAAGAACAAGAAGCGTCTGCTGCTGCTCATAGCTTTCAAGATCTTCATCAGCTTCAATTGGGTAGTACCCATCATAACTTTTTTCAACCTTCTGTTCTTCATAATCTCATGAGCCAAGATTCCTCTTCACTGGAACATAGTTCAGGTTCCAATTCTGTTATTTATAACGGTGGAGGCGGGGCTGGAAGCGGTGCAAGTAATGGGAGTTATCAAATGGGTGGAAGTAACGGCTATATGCCAATGGGAATGGTTATGAGTAGTGAACATCATCAGAACAATCAAACCGGAAGTAGTTTCGGAGAAAATGATCTGAAACAACAAATGGGATATGATAGTATTTTGTCTTCCAACAGTACAGATCCTTATAGTCAAGGAAGAAATGCTTATTACATGTCGCAACAATCACCTCCCCCTTGCAATAACTGGATGCCTGCTGGAGTTCAAGCTCTTGCACCAAGGTCTAATAATCTCGCTGTTTGTCATGGTGCTCCATCGACATTTACGGTTTGGAATGATGCATAATTGGGAGGATAATGAAGGTTGATAGTGGTAATAGAATATGGAAGTGAAAGTAAGGAAATAGGAGGGGTAGGAGGGTAAAGGGGAAATAGAAAAGAATGTATACAGCAGCTTAACTCCTGATTTTATTTTATTTTTTTCCTTTTTATGATCATTTAGAAAAAGTTTAGGGTCTATGTCTAAAGGTTTTTAGCTGAAGTTCAGGTAATAGCATTGAGTGATAGAGGAAGAATTTAAGTTAGTTTTTTTTTTTTCCTTTTCAAATTCTCATTATCACTTGCTATTAATTTTGGGAACTTCAGTTGAATGGAATCCTTTTCCGGAATTAAGCAGTACATTTTTGTTTGCTATGTCAATTACTACCACACCCTTCCTTCTTTGTAAAAAAATTTTTTGATCGTGAAAAGGGGATTATATTGAAGAAATAAGAATCGATTACAAACAGATACAATTGAAAATTACAAAGAGATACAGCTGAAATTACGAACAGGTGCATCTTTCAATCGTAAGACTACAAGCTGTGACTAAAGAAAGAATGATGTTCTGGGGACTACTCAAAAAAGGTGGGGGACTACTTTTCTATTTTGGGGTGGATATTTGAAATAAATTTGAGCCACCCCTTAACTTAGTTTTTTTCTAATACCAAACTTGCCCTTGGTGATTAAATTAGTTAGTGTAATGATTAATTAGTGTTAGTATAATGATTGATTAGTGAGGTTAGATTAATTAGCTGAGTGTTTTTACAAGAATAATTTTTGAGAAGAAAGGGGTTTTGTTTTTTTTTTTAAGATGGTTGATTTCGAAATGAGGGTTTTGGGTACTTAGGTATACTTCAAATTTAGTTAATGTTGCTTGAATTGACAAAAACTTTCGAAAAAATGAGAAATTTATAAACTGATTTCGACCATGGAAATGAAGTTTGGCTACGACATCTGAAGAACAGGTAGCCGAACTCATCTGCAAGTGTAGTTCGGCTAATGGTTCTGAAGACACAGGTAGCCGAACTCAGCTTTAATAGAGTTTTTGCTTTCAGAGAAAAGTTCGGCTAGGAAAAAGAAAGTTGCGACGTAACCGAACTAAAAGTTCGGCTGGGAATTTTTTTTCTCGACGTAACCGAACTCAATATATAGGTTTTCAGAAAAAAGTTCGGTTAATAGAAAAAAATTGCGACAAAACCGAACTAATAATTCGGCTAGGAAAAAAACGAAAAAAAGTTGCGAAGTAACCGAACTAAAAGTTCGACTGGGAATTTTTTTTTTGCGAGGTAACCGAACTTTTTTCTGAAAGAAAAAACTACATTAAAGCTGAGTTCGGCTAGTTCGACAAACTGTTTCACATAATTCCTAGCCGAACTTCTCTCTGCAACTTTCATTTTCAACTCATTTTGATGATTACTTCTCATTTCTTCAACCAAAAACGAATGACAAGTAATGGGTTTGTGAGAATATCTTCATTAATGATTTAAATTAAGCTATATACATGGAGGTGGTGGTGGTGGTAGTTGGAGGTGGTAGGTGATGGGCGGTGGTGGTGGGCGGCGGTGGTGGGAGGAGGTGGTGGTTATATATATATATAGGTGGTTATTAGGTTGGTTTTAAATTAAATTAGGTTAAGGGTAGGTTAGTCATTTCCACACTTTAGGACACCCCTTATAAGTATAGGGTGGAAATTCATATAACAAAATAGTCCCCCACCTTTTTTGGGTAGTCCCCAAAACATCATTCTAAAGAAACTCAAGAGACACAACCTCCTCGGAGCCAAAGAAGCCCATTACAGATACCCAAAGGTAGAGAGTCCATAAGAAACCCATGAGATGAAAACCCTAATTAAAACATTATCTTCACCAACCTCTGCCGCCTACAGCCGTTTGCACCACCACTATCAACCATAGAAAACCTCCATCGATTTGTACCCTGATTATCATCAGAAACCGGCACCATTGCCGATTAGGAACTGAAGATGGAATATCATCAGAAACCAACTCCTTTGTTAGTTAAGAACTGAAGATTATGAGATGGTGTATAAAGAAATGTTTGAAGGAGATTTGATTTAGGTTAAGATTAAGTGGCTTTTATGTAAATCAATTTTGATTGATGAAAATGATTATGGGGTTTCAGAGATTATATGGACGATGTAAAAAAGTGGTAGGTAAATGTACGACCATTCTTCAAACTAAGATGAGGTGGGATGAGATTGGGAAAAGAAAAGGGGATCTTCTTCAATCCAGGGAAGAAGAGAGATACAGAAGAGAGAGAGAAGTCAAGTATCCATGGCTACCTGATTCTCTACGACAACCCGGAGATTTCCAACAAACAACTAAAGACTACATTAAACTAAAACTGATGTCTTGCTCGGATCAAGTCCGTTTAAACTAAAACTGATGTCTTACAGAAGAGAGAGAGAAGTTAGTTCTTTGTAAATTGAAACTCTCAAAAGATCAGACTATGATACACGTAATGTTAATCTTTTGTGTGACAGAATTTCAGATCAGTAGTTCTAAACGAACCGCACGAAAAACTACATGAAAAACCGCTCCTCACAGTTTTTCTAAATTTTGTGGTCCCTAATGGAACCCGTCCTGCAGGAGTTTAGTAGGGGGCCGGGTATTGTGAATAACGGTTTGTTTTCGTTTTTTTTCTTTTTCCGGTTCGTTTATACTTATTTCAGATACGGTAAAATTTCGATAAATTAATATTCAGAAAAGCCATGTTCCGCTTTTGAAGGTGTAGCCTGCTACTAGGCTTTGGAAAATTCAGTCACGGCAGATCTTATCAGCTACCTGAACAAATTCAAATTTAGCACATGTTTATTTGAAGAACTGTTAACGGAGTTATATAGTTAACAATTAAGCTAGTAGTTGATTATTAAAATGTTTGATGTGTTCTAAAATGATTACAGGGACCCTATTAACTGGTGTATGTGCATCGGTATGTGGATATAATAATAGGGGTACTAAGCCCTATAAAAGTAGTGTATATCCTTACTATTGCAGGTTTTTGTTTTGTCAGTGAAGGGAAAACAACATATTCCTCTAAACACAAAAATACCCAAAAGGGTAAGAATTTGGCCATATTAGATTAGTTCAGGGGATTCCTAAATGTTTTTTTCTAAAAATCACAAACATAGATCTATTATTTCCCTAAATTTGAGAGCAAATCAATCCCTATGATGAATTTTGGAGAAACTTCTATGAAGGACGTACTATTTTAGATGCAAATTCCTATATGGCCAATCTCAAGAATCTCAACATGTTCCTCTTCATCATAGAGGTTACACATTCTATCCCATCCTCCTTTCTTTTTTTTTAAGAGAATTTTGCAATAAAAAATTTCTGATTATTCCCCATCCTGATAAGCGAGTTTGGTATTAACGTGAGTTTTCACCGAGCCACCAAAAAATAATGATTTAGATACTATAATGGAGAGAAATTTTACATGATTCAACCCGGATTAGATGTTATTTGTAATGCTACACGTTCTCTTTCAAATGTACGAAACAAAACTGATCATTTTGACATTATAGCTAAAATAGGCTTCCATGAAATTCTTAAAACTACCGCCAACCTCAAAAATGAGAATGAGGTTCCCAATCAATCGATCGAGTTGAGTTGGCCTTGTTGGTTTTATGAAGAGAACTAGGGTCAAGCGAGGGACCATTTGGAGGAATATTGGGGCCGCATTGAATCACAAGTGAGACCGTTTGTGGGCAATGGTAAATAAATCAAAATTTGTTATAGTTTTACATTTACGAAGTTGATTCCATATGTCTGCCAAAGTGACCAGAAGCTGACAAGGAGTAGTATTTATTGTTACCACGCTCACCTCGGTAACGTAATTTTGAATTACCTCCTCCCAAATTCGTACATCTTTTACATAGACAGTTGTGTCAAGAGATAGAAGTGAAGACTTGCTCCCTTTTGGTTTGACTTTTCTGACTCATTTGTAGGATCTGAATTGTGGAATCTAACTCATTTTTGTTCAGAAATGGTAGATGTGTTTCTGCGAAACAAAAGGCCTGGCCTCGTGGCAATGGCATACGGCCTTTTAAAAGAGTTTCTGCAATCACCACATTACAGTGGGTCCCACGATTTCGGCTGATGGACCCACTTGCCGGTCCTACCTGGTCTGAAGAATTTTTCTTACCTCATGAGCTGACCCCAGCAGAATACAACATAACGCAGGTCCCACACGTCCCTCAGGGTGTCTGTACGGTCACTGTATTTCGAGCTCTGAGATAACAGCACTCCCGTCTCTATCAGTCACTTCTTCTCAGGCTTATCTATTACACAGAATTCTGATGGAACCCTAAATATTCTCGTTATTTCTTGGGATGCAAAAATTTCTGATGTAAATATCCCCCTGCAAACTGTGAACATCAAAATTTTGCTATTCTAGTGTATCATGCACCTGAAATATACGAGGTATGAACATGGGGAGACAGTCACCTTCACTTGTCAACTAAATACCAAAGCCTATATTTATACATGGTCACCGTATTATTCGGGTGGATTGACGAATTTGATGATTGTTTTTGCAGTACTAGTAATTTTGATCTTAGTCTCGACGATTTCAAAATAAAAAAATGGTGTTCGGCACAGAGTTGGCCTCTTAAAATTATTCCTGCCGTTTACAATTTCATCTCCTATCATTTATACATATCTTTCACATCTTAGAAAATATTTCGAGGAGTCTTTCAAGAATCATCCTAGAAGTAGAAGTATTGCTTGTTTGAGGAGTGTTTTCAAGAATCACCCTAGAAGCATTGCTAGCTTTCATTTTATTTCCATACGAAGCTAAGGTAAATCAAACAACCGTAAAAACATCGCTTTCTTTCGTCGTATCTTCCTATGAAGCTCATAAGGTAAATCAAACAACCCAAATCTATTTTAGTTTTCACCACCATCTCACAACACATACAAAGAAGTCTAAAGTTGTCAGCTACCATAACTAGCTTATTTATTGAGTTGCAAACAAGTGAAGAAAACAAGAAAAGAACTCTGAAAAAATTAAACTTGTAATATGATTTGAAAATGAGCTACATACCCCTTTTATACATACGGAGAGAAAAATGCACAAAACCACGGTTTCCGAATGCATAATTATCCTTGTCATCATAAATTTATGAGTATCACTCACTCTCAAAGTAAAATGCATTTGTTTAAATCCTCATGCATTACCCATTATCTAAAAGGCTAAAACTGTGAACCACAATTTGTATCCATGAGTCGGCTTCAATATAAATTCAGAGACGGAACATTTCTACATTTCAACCGGATTTCAATTTTTGGAAATTCCAACTCTACCCAAAGACAGAGAACATTCAAACAAGGGTGACAAAATTTTCATTAAAGGATACAAACACCACCTAAGAATAGTGAATCTTCTGTACATTGTACAATCTGTAATTGAATGTATTACAAGAAGCAACTCTACTTAGTTCTAGTAAAATAATAGACATAAGATACAACAAGCGGATCCAGTGAGATCCCCTCAATTCTCAAATGCAAATCAAGGTCCGTACTATCAATAAGTTTGGTTGTTTCCTTGTCAAGTTTTAAGTGGAGACGCCTAATCCCCTGCAAGAAAATATAGGTTTAGAGAAAACCAAGTTTAGAGAGTGCTTAAATTTCAAATTGTAGCATATGTGAATCATGAAAGGATTCGAGAACCAACATACAAAATACTTACCAGAGAAATTACAAGTAGTAGAAAGATGTTTTAATGGATTAAAATGACCAAGACAATGGCTACAACATCCTCACATAAGGACTTCTTTCATTTCTAAGTGGGTGCCATATCTCTATGTGGCTGGTAGATACATGGAAGTGATATGGCTCAATTTGGTGTTAGAGAACCAATAGGTAGGTTAGATCAAATTACGGACACTATTATGCAGCAGATACCGAAATTTAATAGTATATTTCAGGCATGTTATTGACAGCACCATAATACATATGACAACGGTGCGCGGAAAGATCAGAGGGTTAGGTTCTGCTTTTACCCGTATACATGTTAAGGTTCACTAAAACAACAATTTTTTGCATTGGAAACAAAATTTACTTGTTTTATTGCATTGAAAACGGTAATTCTTTCCACTGGGAACAAAATTTGTTGTTTTTAATGCAAGTAAGTTGTAAATGAGTGAAGAAAACAAGAAGAGAACTCTGAAAAATTTAAACTTGTAATATGATCTGAATGAAAGTGAGCTACTATCTTTTTTACACTGAGAAAAATGCACAAAATCACGGTTTTGGAATGTTTAATCTTTATCAACAAATATTTATTAGCATCACTCATAGGTATAATTCATGTGTTCAAATCCTCATGCATTACCCATTATCTAAAACTATGAACCACAGATATCCATAACTCTGCTTCAGTATAAACTCACATTTGAACCCGATTTCAATATTCGGAAATTCCAACTCTTCTGAGAGACTGAGAACATTCAAACAAGGATGACAAAATTTTCACTACAGAATACAAACACCCACCTAAGAATATGAATCTTCTGTACATTCTACAATCTGTAATCCGTCATTGAATGTATTACAAAAAGTAACTCTACTCGATTCTGATACAATAATAGACATAAGATACAACAAACAGGTCCAGTGAGATCCCATCAATTCTCAAAATGCAAATCAAGGTCCTTACGAAGCAGTTTTATCTTCAGAGCTGTGGTTCTTGGATGACAATTGTTCTCGAATGCTGTCAATGAGATCAGTTGTTTCTTGGTCTAGTTTTAAGGGCAGCCGCTTAATTCCCTGCAGAAAAATATGGTTTTAGAGAAACCAGTTTCAGAAAGTATAGAAATTTTAAATTGTTGCATATGTTATTCCAAATAGAAGCACCAACATGATGGGAATCAAGAAAGGATTCCGAAACCAACGTATGTGACTTTTCAGCTAATTAACACCACACTAAATCCAATCAGACTAATACAAGTAGTAGACCTCACATGCCTAGAACATCCTCACATAAGTCAGGCCTTCGTTCAAATTCTAAGTGGGCTCCATATCTCTTCCACTGAAATCAATCTATGTGGCCGGTAGATACATGGAAGTGATACGGCTCAATTTGGTATAAGATCAAATTATGAACACTATTATGCAACACATAAGGAAACTTAATACTACCTCCGTTCAAAAAGATAGGCTTGTTCCATATGTAATTTACTCTAGGAAGTAGCCTATCTTTTTGAAATGGAGGGAGTAACGCATTTCATGCATGCCAAGACAGCACCATAATAACACATATGACAACGATGTCTAGAAAGATCAGATGGGGTAAGGGTTGGTTTTGGTTTTACCTTGGATGTCCACAAGTGGTCACTTGCTTTACGAGGAATTATATGGAGATGTGTCTGCAATAAAGTTTCAAAGTAATCAGATAATAAACCAAATATTCATGCATCCCGGTATATGCATGAAATCTAATCAGGCTTGACACTTTGAGTAAATGGGTAAGGGGTAAATCCTTTGTTCTAGAGAGAAAATCTCGGAATCTTGAACGAAATAGAAGGAACGAGGCCTACATGAAATATTACTTGTCCTGCTGCTGAACCACTGTTAACCAGCAAGTTGAATGAATCTGCAGTATTCACACTTCCCATGTAAGCAGTCAGTATAAGGTCTAGTTTGTTTGTTTGCTTTCTTAAATAAATGAAAACCCAAATGAACATTTCATTTTCAGAGTAGAAGAAGACATCACAAAGAAGAAAAATTGGACTACTTTATTTCCAAGGAAACCTTGTTTTTCATTATTTAATTCTCTCGGAAAATATTAATCATCAGTTATGCATTCCTCATTTTTATCTTGCTTCTAAATCAAGTAAAAAGCATATGTTGTTAGTTAATTGCAGGTACTTGTTGATTGAAAATGAGTAACATTTTAAATCCAAAAGAATCAAAACTAATACATCTCACTAGATGTGTGAAAGGACACCAACATTTCTTCAAATTCATCAAGTTCTTCCATCAATAATAATTCTTCCCGTATGTATATATACACATGAAAGAAAAACATACACATTTAGAGATGTATAATACTGAATATGGGAAACTCACAAATTAGTAAAACGATAATTAATAGAACAATCTTCAAGTACGAAACAACAATAACAAAAGGTTGGAGTTGAAAAACCTACCACAACGAGTTGCTTTCATAATTGCACTGCTCATAAATGGTATTTTAGAACTCATGGAGGCTACAACCTGCATGACATTGACAAGTTAATGGTATTAGCTTTATTTTTTAACAACGGCATGATAGAAACTTCTGGATTATCAACCAAAAAAGAACCTTACAGAGGGTGGAGTAGCTTCCAAGGATGTATAATGAGATTTTGGAATAACAAGGGAGTGCCTAGAAAAACAAGATCATAAGAGAGATAAGTAGGCAAATGATAAAAGATGATTTAAGGCCAGCAAACTTGAGAGTGGTTCAAAGGTTAATCTAAAACAAGGTTGGCCTTCAAAGATTTTATGCTTTTATCCTACAAGCAACATGAGATGGCTCATTAGATGAGCCCCATCATTTGAAACATGATTTGCTTTTAAGCACCTCTGGTGTTCAACAAACAGTTTCAGAAATTCAAGGAGTTTTAAGGAGTTTAAAGGCTTTCAAACCGTTATTAAGTACTTAAATGTGTTCTTCTTTTCATTTCTCACTACATGGTATGTACACCATGACATAAATATGAATCATCTACTTCGAGTCTTCAACAACGGTTTTAAATTGTCAATTAGCCAATATAAGGAAACTACCATCTTGTCACACAAAGTAATCGCATTTCTAAATGGAGGTACCTTACCCATGATTCAGAGGATTCAAATCCAATATGCACAAGCAAACATCGTCCTCGTAAAGCTGTATGATAATCAAACATAGGCATTAAACAGCCAATATATTAGTTACATAACAACTTCTACTTTTATCCCACGAAACCAAGTTGCTAGTATCACTTTGACTTACCAAAATTACCAAAAGAAAGAAAAGCGAACTTTGGAGTTCCTTAATCTAATTCATGCTGCTCTCTTATCTTGAAACACAAAGTGTTCATATCCAATACTTCGAAATGGAAATGTACTATTTGGATGACAACTATAAATTGACCATTCAATTCTTAAGAACTAACTCTTAATAATCCAACACAACATCAAATTCATCATATTCATATGCATAAACCACCAAGCTCATATCTATTCAAAATTGAACCTCAAACACAATGGAAATGGAAATTCTGCCATTAATAACAGATTATGAGTGAATCAAAGAAGAACCCAGAATGTAAAATCAATCATTTCCAAGACCCAATAACACTTAAAATCAACCAAACCCAAACAAGAAATTCAACATTAAACCCCTCAAAAAGTTCAATCTAATAACTAAAATAAACCAGACGAAAAAAGATGAAATTTTAATTTTGCTGAGGTATAATAATCCAATAATACCTTGAATGCAGGGGCTTCACCACGAATAATCTTACAAAAGATACAATCTTTTTCTTCTTTCTCCTTCTCTATTTCTTTAATACTTTTCTTCTTATCATCATCAACACAACCATTAGAAACACAATTTGAAGCTGAAACCCATGAAAAATCTGATCTTTTTTGTGGACGAAGATGAGAACAGAGAATTGCTAGTCTTCTTGATTCCATTTCTAATTAATTTGATGGTATTTTCACTGTTAACTTTTTTCTTCGCATTTTTTTAATTGAAAAATATGGAGTTGACACGACGAGGGAGTAAGAATTGGTGGTGCAGAAGGGAAGATTAGGTTCAGAGATTTATGGCCGTTTGTCACCTGCTTTTGTTGGGTTTGAAACGACACAAATTTTTTTCCATGGCAAAGCAAATTATTTCAATAATTTAGTACCTGAGGTGGATGGATAAGTGGGAAGGGTCCCACCTGCGAGAGGATTTTAGCACTCTGGTCATGGGATCAAAAAATTCTACTCTAGTTTCACATAGGGGTGGGACTTGGGTTGGTTGGGTGGGTTAGAAGGCTTGGCCGAGACAGACCCGAGTTAGGAATCCTTTTCCCAGATTGCCCATCGAATTCGTGGAACTCATAGAAGTATTGTCCAAGCCCGCCCAAGTTATGTTCTTCGGGTTCCCCGGGTTCCTCGGGTTGGCTCAAATTTTGCTGGATATACGAGTTTGTTAATATAATAATAACAAATTTTAGTAATAATAAAATTTATTTCCTTTATTTATCTCAAATTTCCAAATAACTGAAGATTATTTACAATAATATACACTTTTATCATATTGAATGATTAATGAGACAAATATAATTTATATTTTCATTATTAGATTTGAAGATAATATCCAAAATTACTCTAAATAGATAATAATACCAATTATAAAAATAGTTTTACATAACTATATCATAGTTCTTCGGGTTGGGCGGGTTTTTGGGTTAGAAATATTTGTGCCCATACTTGCCCAAATTTAACTCGGGTTTATAAAACTTATGCCCAAACTTGCCCAAAGTCTTGAAACACGTTGCCCATGTCCGCCCAATGTTCCGGTTGGGCATGGATTGGGTGGGTTAGCCCAACCCAAGTCCCACCCCTAGTTTCACAACATGGGTATAATTTTTTATTTTTATTTTATCGACTAAAAATTGTATCAGCTAGTATGGAATTTAAGTTCGCTTAACAAATGAAGATCTAATTCTTCTTTTTGGTCGAGGAAATCCACTTAGGCTATGTTTGATAACAGTTAAGGTGATGGAATTGGCCGTCTTTTTAATGGAAATAGTGTGTTTTTCATCGTTTGATCGTAATTTTTTTTTTTAATTTTTTGGGCCTTGTTCTTAAAAAACGTGACCTAAAGTGTGATCTTAACTTGACTTCATGAAAAGTTTTTCTTTGTCTTCTTTGGATATTGATCTCGTGGAGTTGCTTTCTTTCCAAGAATCAACCTTATCTCCAGCACTACTGACAAAATGAAATAAAGAATCACAAAATGGACACGAAATTCATATCACCAGCAAGAAAAACTGTCAGGATCAAATCAGTCTTAAATGCATGTCACTTCACCAAATGAGTATTTTTAAACCGGTAGGTGTTGTGTGTATTCAACAACTAGGAAGTTATGGGGGATAAGCCAAAAAGGAAAAGATTTTTTCTAAAATCCTAGATTGAGCTCTAAGTTTAGTAAGACTAAATAATGGTGGTTTAGGATCTAAAGACTTGAGCGTTTCAACCAAGCTAGCTCTTATAGCTAAATTTGCATTGAGGTTATCCAATAGTTGTTACTATTTACAGATGATTCTCCGAGGAGAAGGTATTTCCTTAACACAATTTTACTCAAGGGTGAGCAAGGCATCCAAAACTGCGAATCATACTCGTCCTTATCCGGATTTTGGCAGGTGGACACCAGATCTTCCTCTAGACGGATTGTTGATGCGGGGAAATCTATGAAATCTACCATTCTCATTGACTTGACCCGAGTAAGACATCATTCACTCTTTCTACAACCGACCCTAAAGAATATATAAGTATTATCTATATATATGAAGGTTATCATTGGAACTTATAGGTAATATGTAACAGTACCACTAAATAATAGATTAGAGCGAAGTCTTCGACGAAGATAATCCGTTACCTCCCAGCCTCCCTTGTTTTCTCAGTATTTTTTTCCCGGCATTAAATCTTCACACCACCTTCATTTACCTTGGTGTGAGGAAATTGACATCTTCTTCTCTCGATTGAAGTAATTAAATGAGTGGTTTTTGGTTTATTTTATTTTTGTTCATTTTAGGAATTTAATAAGTTATTGTGTGGTGATACTTAGCTTCCACATTTATTTTTTCATTTGTGTATAAATTATTAATTTGATGCATGATATATTTCAAGTCAAAATTCCTCCACACAGTGGTATGATTTTCTATCATTTTTCGCGTCTGATATGATTTTCCCGTTGTTGTATACGATAATATTTTTTATGCATCATCAGCCTAGACCAGTCAAATACTTCTCTAAACCATTTGCACCTACACCCTTATCTGTTTCACACCCACCCTCTGCCATAAACCTTTTTTCTCTTCATCAACCACTTACAATAAGACCAATGTTTCTTCAACAACTTCCATTGTGACTCACCCTACTACACTCACTAAAACTTGACCTGACAATCCCTTACCTCTTGTTAAACGCCTCACTCATGCACAAATGCAAGTTAGAAAGGATAAGGGGCTTTGTTATAATATTGATGAATTTTATGGACAGGGTCACAGATGTTAGACTCAACAGTTATTTATGTTGATTGTTGATGATGACATGGAAGAACAAGGAACATTGTCCACTGAGGAAGTTAGTGATGCATATCCTTCTAGTAGTGATTCCCCTATAGAGATTTCTTTACATGCCTTAACATGGAACATTGCTCATGACACTATCAGAATTTGTGTTCATCTTAACAAGCACCCTGTGGCATTATTCATTGATACAGGGAGTACACATAGTTTTATTGATGATGCCTTAACCACCAAATTAGGTCTTCATGTGTCTCCTGCTGGTCAGGTGATTGTTACAGTTGCTAATGGGGATAGTAACATCAGTAAAGAGGTTTGTCAGAATCTCAATTGGGAAATACAGGGATACCAATTCTCTGCTAATTTAAGAGCTCTACCTCTTGGTGGATGTGACATAATATTGGGGGATGATTGGCTGCGCCAACTTGGTGATGTTCTCTTTAATTTCACATAACTAAATATTTCTTTTCTACATCAAGGGAGTCACATCACACTTCAAGGTAATACTTCTAAACCTTCTCCGAGTCTAATTAGTGAGTCTTCCTTCAATAAGTTCATTAATAGTATTGCTCCAACTATCATTGGTCAGTTTTTATCTATTTCTACAACTCATGTTAGTCCACCATCACCTGTAGTTTCTACTCTATTAGAGACTTTTGCAGATGTTTTTTGCAGAACCCTCTGGCTTTCCACCCTCTAGATCTCTTGTTCATAAGATTCCACTCAAAACTGGGTCCAACCCTGCTTATCAATGGCCCTACAAATACACTTATGTTCATAAGTCTGTATTTGAATCTTTGGTTACTGAGTAATAAAACACAGTCACAACCCATTTTCCGCACCTATACTTCTAGTAAAGAAGAAAGATGGTACATGGAGATTTTTTGTCGATTACTGTAAGCTCAATGACATTACAGTCAAAGATAAATTCCCAATACCTCTTATAGAGGAGTTGTTAGATGAATTGTATGGTTCTATGGTCTTTCCAAGATTGATCTTCGTTCTGGCTATTACCAAATCAGAGTTTATGCACCTGATATTCTAAAACTGCCTTTCGCACTCATCATGGACACTATGAATTCATAGTAATGCATTTGGACTTACTAATGATCCTTCCAACTTCCAAGCACTCATGAATAAGGTGTTTCAACCATATCTTCGTAAATTTGTGCTTGTCTTTTTTGATGACATTTTGGTTTATAGTCCATCCATTGAAGCCCATTTGGCGCATCTGCATCTTACATTATCCTTATTGAGGAAGAATTCTTTATTTTCTAAAATGTCCAAATGTGCTTTTGCTCAACCACAACTAGAGTATCTAGGTCACATCATTACCGCAGAAGGTGTAGCAGCTGATCCTGACAAGATTCCTGCCATGATTAATTGGCCTAAACCTAAAACAATTATACAACTTAGAGGGTTTTTGGGTCTTACAGGTTACTACAAAACATTCATTCAAGGTTATAGTACCATTTGTAAGCCCCTGATAGATATGTTGAAGAGAGATTCATTGTCTTGGAGTGATGATGCTACTAATGCCTTCTCTTCCATCAAGTCTGCAATGACTTCTGCACCAGTTTTAGCACTACCCGACTTTTCTAAGCCATTTACTCTTGAAACTGATGCATTCTCAAGAGGTGTAGGAGTTGTTCTTATGCAAGATAATAAACCCATTGCATTCTTCAGCAAGCCATTAGGTTCTAAAGCATTGACTTTGCCTACTTATGAGAAGGAATTTTTGGGCATTGTCATGGATGTTCAGAAATGGAAGCATTATTTAAGTAGTCAACAGTTCATAATTCACACCGACCACCAAAGTTTGAAGTACTTGATGGACCAGAAGTTATCCACTGCATTACAACAAAAGTAGCTCATCAAACTGATGGGTTTTGACTATGTCATTATTGATTACAAAAAAAGCACGGATAACAAGGCTGTTGATGCTTTATCTAGACTACCTGCTGCTGCTTTTTCAGCCTTATCATTATCTCAACCTCAATGGGTTCAAGGTATCATTTCTAGCTATGAGTCAAACACATCAGCACAACAACTTATTACTTAATTAGCTCACTATGACTCCTACTCAAAGCAATTATTTTTATACACAAGGCATTTTTAGGTTCAAAGGCAGAATTTATATTGGATCAGGTAATGCACCCAGGTCTTCAATCTTGCATTCCTTGCATTCTTCTGCTGTAGGGGGCCATTTTGGCATTAATATTACTTATAACAAAGCCAAAACTTCATTATTTTGGTCTAATATGAAGAGTGACATCATTCAGTTTGTCACTACTTGTGATGTTTGCGAATGTAATAAGGGTGAAAACTCACTTACTAGTGGTCTACTCCAACCTCTTCATATACCTGACAATGCATGGAAATACATTTCCTTAGATTCCATATAAGGATTACCTATGTCTTTTAAGAAGAATGTCATTCGAGTGGTTGTGGACAGATGGACTAAGTATAGTCACTTTATTCCTCTTGGACATCCATTTACTGTTATTTCATTTGCAATGGAGTTTCTCTCTAATGTGTTCAAGCTACATGGACTTCCTAGCTCCATTGTCAGTGATAGAGATAAAATATTCATTAGTCAATTCTGGCAGGCATTGTTCAAATCCTTGGAAACTACATTGAAGCTCAGTACTGCTTATTACCCTCAAACTGATGGCTAGACTGAAAGAACCAATGCTTGTGTTGAACAATACTTGAGATGCATGACAAGTTCTCATCCTAAGCAGTGGGTATAGTGGTTGGCTCTAGCTGAATGGTGGTTTAACACCAACTATCACACCATCTTGAAGATGTCCCCCTTTTAGGCATTATATGGCTACGCACCACCTCATTTAGTTTTTCCTATTCCTTCTTCCACTTCTGTGGCCATTGTAGAGAATTACTTACAAGCAAGGGACATCATGCTACAATTATTAGAGGAAGAATTCTCCAAAGTTCAAAGCAGGATGAAGTTTTTTGCAGACAAGAAGAGGTCTGATAGAAGTTTTGAAGTTGGTGATATGGTATATACTTGAAACTCAAACCTTACAGGCAAACCTCAGTAGCTAGATCTAAGAAAGAACTTCAAACTTTCTGCAAAATATTTTGGCCCTTTTGATGTTCTACAAAGAGTTGGAGCTATTGCTTATAAATTGAAACCTCCTGTGGGGTCTAGGATTCATCCAGTATTTCATGTATCTCAATTGAAGAATAAAATAGGATTACAAGCATTTTTACTACCTCATCTACCACTGGTGGATCAAATAGGGCATTTTGTGGTTGAACCTGTTGTTGTTTTAGATACTACAACTACTTTCAGAGATAACTCTCAAATTCCAAAAATCTTGGTGCAGTGGTCTAATGCATCTTCAGAGGATGCAACCTGAGAAGATACTGCTCACATTCAAGCTCAATTTCCATACTTTATCACTGAGGACAAGGATCTCTAAATAGGGGAGGCGATGTCATGTACCTGTAGAGTTCTTTTTAACTTTGAGCCTGTAATTTTATTTACTTTTGTGTGAGGGTAGTTTTGGAACAATCAGGGTGAACTTATCATTAGGTTTTGTTCCTCGAGTTTAACATTTGAGTAGTGGATGTAATAATAGCTGTTGGATGCAGTTATTCAAGATTGGGATATTAAAGACCAATCATTGTCTCTTCTGAATTTCATCTAATGAAAAACTAATTTTGCTTCCAAATTGAAAGTTAAGCTCTTATTTTTCAGAGAGAAAGCAGCTTGCTGCTAATTATCTTCATGTTCATCTTATAGTTGTACATCAGTACACTGCATTAGTATTCATATTTAGGTGCTCTGTCTCATCCATGATATGGTCTTTCCTGTCTTTGAGGATTTGAGGGTAAAAATGAAAGTTTTTTTCTAAGAGAGAGCAATTTTAAAGAGAACGTAAAAAGACGAGGGTACCCAAATACACTAAAATCTTTAATTTATCAACCTATAAGTGCTCTTCCGAATGTGATCGTCTATTGACTGAGTCGAGACAATACGATAATTCGGTTCACACTTCGTGTGATCGTCTATGGATACTATATCGATACAATACAACAACAAGATCACTTGTGTGATTGACTATAGATACAAGATTTAGAATACGACAAAAAAGTGTGTACTTGATAATAGGTTCGGTAATAACCGAAACTCTATAGAATCAATATCAAGTATTACGGAGTTAACGTACTTGTGTATTTTACTTAATTATAATAACAATTATAATGCGGAAAAAAATGTAAAAGACACAACAAGATTTTGTTAACGAGGAAACTGCAAATGCAGAAAACCCCTGGGACCTAGTCCAGTTTTGAGTACTCTCAGAATTAAGCCGCTATACAAAATCTAATACCAACTTCATACAGTTGAGACCAAGCAGACTACCCCTAGCTACTTAGTTCCCTCAGTATCTCTGCGCCTTCGACTTCTAGAGTCACGCACATGAATAGCAAGTCCTTTGGATCGTATTCCAAACAGCAAAGAAAGAATCTGTTTGGTAACCACTCTAATCAATCTTGCTAAAGACAAGATGAGTTGTTGACAAAGGATCTTATGTTTAATCTAATAAACCCCTTTATCTGGTTATTTCAATCTATCCAATAACTACCGAAATAGTCAAGTTAGATTAACTCTCAATCGTTATAGATCTCAAAGAGAAACTATCGATGATGCTGATCTCACACAACTAATCAATCATATCTATAAAAGATAAATTGATTCTAGTTGGATCCCAGCCGATCAAGGGTTGTGCACTAAATCCACAAGATACGAAAACTAATAAGAATTCTTCTTCGTCCTCAAATCTTCTACTACCTTCAAATACATGTACAACACCACTTGAATCTTCTTGTGATCAATCACACATAGAACGAAGTCTGTTATGAATGGATTATCATAAGATATCTTTAGATCTAACAATAGTTCTAAATATCCCGTTGATACTTTGATCTAGTTTAAGTGAATCTTATATCAGAAGAGAAAATTCTCAAGAATACACAAACTAGGTGCAATCAAAGTTTTAACAACCGCTAGTCAATCAAATAAATAATCGAAAACTATTAACACTGTAATTATCTAGTTTCCAACCAACGGTACTCGTAGAGCTTCTTGATCCCATAGAAGTCTTTAAACGAGCGGTCGTAAGAGATTTCACCTAATTAGGATACGTTCCTCTCTGAATAGACGGCTCCACCAGAAACAATAAGTAATGAAGTTTGCCTGGCTCTTAGGATGGTTTCCTAGAAATTCAAACTTAGGTATTTATAGACCATGGTTGTTTGGACTCCAAGGAATTTCCAAAACCGAAAATATTCTTAAGATATGCAATGAATGCCCAAATTCGGTTTTCATAATTCCAATAAATGCAGTCCAATATTTTCCGAAATCTCTCATAGAAAATCTCCAATTAGTAAATGCACATTACTAATTTTTATTCTCTAGAGCTATGCATTGATTGCTGGTAATTAAAGCATATAAAGCCAAAAACCTTAATTAAAATATTTTTAATTTATTTCGGTACAGGATCACCTTGAGTACCAAGGAATATCTTTGAACAATAAATGATAAGAGTTAATGCTCATGTTCAAAGTATGTTGACATCTTTATACAACAAATCCTAATTCCGAATCTACACAAGTTCATGAAGAAAATATGTAATTCATGGAAAATCGGATTTGCATCTTGGAATCGGCTTTACCATAATTCCAAACAAGTTTAGAATTGGTTCTACAAAAATTCCAAGACTACTATGTGATCGGTCATACCAAGTCACAATGGTTAGTTGTGATCGGTCCTACCATGTCACATACATGGGTGCGGATCGGTTATACCAATCACATGGATCGGTTCTACCTAAACATGGTACCTACTTGTGATCGGTCATACCAGTTACTAGGATCGGTCTTACCAATTAGAAGGATGGGTCACACAACCTCTTATGATCGGTCACACCAATTACAAGGATCGATCATACCATCTCATGGTGATTACTTAGGATCGGTTACACCAATTACCAGAACCGGTCATACCAAATCATAAGTCTAGGTATTGTGATTGGTTATACCAAGATATATAACCTGAGTTAAGATCGGTTCTACCAACTCACACATATTAGTCATCCAAAGAATACGCAATGAATAGCCGGACCAATATAACTATTGATTTCCCTTTCAATTCATGAAACAAGTTCACAACCTTACTTCCTTTAAACAAATGTAAAACATTGTTTCCTAGTGTTATACTTCATAATATAATTCATAATATAATATAATGTAAAACATTGTTTCCTAGTGTTATAATTCATTGTTTCCTTTAAACATTGTTTTCTATATACAAGATTATGTCAATGTCATATCTACGAAGTTCAAAAGATAAGCGTTATACTTCATAATATAATTCCTTAATACTATGACCATATTATTATGATCATGTCTATCCACTGGAGTATTATTTATATACAAGCTTCGCATGTTATGTTTTCAATATAGCATGACTTGAAAGATACGTTAGGAATGGAAACAAGTTCAAGTCAATATTACTAACCTCAAGTGGAAGGATGATGTCGTCGTTGTAGTCGTTACTTCTTCTCATTCTTCAGGTCTTCAGAGTAATACTTGTATGTCTCAACATTCCTAGATTTTCTAGTCTAACCTAAACGAAGTTGACTCTAGTATTTAATCAAGCGACTCTAGATGAGTTTTGATACTAAAATATGACAACCAAACTTGACATACCAACGCTTGGTGGGTTCAAACGATCTATGCTCTAACGGAACGAAAGTTTAAGTTTTATATGTTTGTGATTTCGTATGCAAGTGATGAATTTGGTCCCCCTAATGATAATTGTAAAATTAAATGTCACTACCGGTAAGAGTTTCCAGCGAGTTCTGAATAGATTGTGAGATACGAAAGCTTTTCAACTCTCTTTTTCATATTTTAAGTGTGAACTGGGGTGATTTACCATTAAAAGTTGATGATTCAGATAAATGGTAGTATGTTTTGCTCTTAGTCATGTCATTAATCTTGTACGATGGTGCAGAGAAATTAAAAAGGAGGAGGAGAGAAGGAGATTGGATGAAGAAAAGATAGGGATCTCATTGAAGTGTATTTTCGGTTTTTCAATATTTAATATATTACTATGACATACGCGTGTACTGCATGTGCTGAGTTAACTGGGTGCCACGGCACATCCAAGTTAAATGAGGGTTTTATCTATCAACGATTTAAAAAGGGGAGAATACAAAATATTCATCTTTTTTGGGGGAAAACACAAAATCCCCCTAAATAAAATTACAAATGCTACTGTTAAATGAGTTTCATTATAAATATTTGATGGGGGAAGTAAATAGAACACTCGTAAAGTTTATGTGTATTTAATATATATATATATATATATATATATATATATATATATGTTTGAAATATATTAACACAAAAGAAATCTAATATATCATTCGTATCCAATTTGTCCATTCGCATATACGTTGGATGCAAATCCGTTAGATGCTGGATCGGATGCGGATGTCAAACTTAAAATCCATAATATATTAGATTGGATGCGGATGATGCGAACATCGGACGAATCAAGGCGATACTTGCTATATTATTATTGTCCCCCCTCGGGCTCGTATACATGTGGATTAGATCGTGTTGGACCAAATATGCTCAGCCCAGATGACTTGGGAGGCTAGAGCCTTAACGGGCTCGTACAAACAACATGTAAGCTATTAAAACAACTCATTACTATAAAAACGTCTTTTTGGTCGCCTTCAAATTTTGTAAGAGGTCACTTTTCCATTTTTAGCAAGTCATTATGAAGTAAAATTTAACTTCCCAAATCCACATATTTTGGTTTATGACCAACATGCCCCTATGTTATTTTAACTATTTTTAATTTTATTGTTTTTTAATATTTGTTTTTTTGTGATTAAATTTTCTTAATTTTTTTAGAAACTTTAACTAGATGTGGCTACGTTTGTTAAATTTTCTTATCCGAGTTCAGCTAGGATATTTTTCATAAACGAATTTTGGGTTCGGTTAGTTTTTTTATTTTACTTAGTTTTAATTCTTGTCGAATTCTATGAGTTGTTCATTTTTTAAAAGAAACATAAAACTTTGGCTAGGACTCGGCTAAAATTTATACCCGAATTTAATGGGTTGTTCATTTTTTAAAGAAACATCAAATTTCGGCAAGGATTTTTATCAGAGTCGAACTTCGCTAGATTCTTTTTTACTTGTCGCCTTCAATGGTTGTTCATTTTTTAAAAACAATATAGAGGTTCGATTATGTTTTATTTATTTTTTCCTAAACCACGAGTTCGACTAGATTTGTTTTTCTTTTGTTCTAGCCGATTCAATATATTGTTTCTCATGTGAAAAACAACATAGAGGTTCGGCTACGTTGTTTTTTCCTAGTCAAACCCTATACAAAGAAATAAAAAAAAACATAAAAAATTAAAAAAATTTAAAACCATTTCTCGAGTTTTTAGGAGAGGCCACTTTGACTTTGGTTTTGGCGAGTTTTTCGGAGAGGCGAGTTTTGGCGATTTGGAGGCGATTTCGATGAAGGAATTGATTTTCACTTGATCAAACCATTTCTTCTCAATCCCTCAATTTAGTTTCGTTTCTCCTTCTCTCCTACTTCTGTGCTTCAATTTGATCCCACCCTAGTATGCATCTGCTACGTCTTTCTTTCCTTCTAGGGTTTTTCAGGGTTTTCTGTTCTTCATGCCCAATATGCTGATCAATGCTACCCCTGAATCCAATCTGTCCTGTAGTTTCGTAACAGGGTCTCCAACCTTTGTCCTTTCTGTGGTTTTGATGGATACAAGAATGGTGTTGGAGGCAGGGGGTTGGTCGTAATTCTCTTCTGAAACACTTGAATGACCGTCACTTTGTGGATGATTAGAGTAAAGAAAGATGTCGTGTTAGGATTATGAGCAGTTTTGAATAGTTTCGAGCCTGGGAAGAAGTTTTGCAAAACCTGCAAATGTGGTTATGCTCTGCGTGCATGCATCTTCATGCATGGAAGAGGCCCTGTGGGTTGCACTGATGTTTTTTGAAGTTTGTTGTAGTAAAAGGTTCGTTGAGACTTGTGAAAGCAATTGATTTTAGACTTATTTAAACTAAAAATAGAGAAAATTTAATTCTAAATTTGATTTCAAGATTGAAAATAACCAAGACACTAGATTCCACTATTACACATGAATGAATGATGATAAAAATTCCAAAACTCTAATTATCTTTAAAATCTCTTATTTCTTAATTCACAAATAATCAGGCATATTCTCAAACATTAATTATATTCCTTAAGCATAGATTATCTAAACAAAGTATAACCTATCTAATTGAATCACAACTAATTAAGAAAATTATGCAAACAATTAAAATTCTTCAAAGCAGTGATTTGAGTGAATTATAAAATGCAAATTAGAGAAAAATAGAATAGTTACCAATTACGCAAGAATTAGCTCATCATCATCATGGAAACATGCTCAAAATTCATCTTTATTAATGCTCAAAAATGGTTCACAAATGATGAAATGGGAGAAAAATTATTAAAACCGGGTTTGTAACACTTATATTTGTTACAAACTCAATTGTTACAGGAAACGATAAGAAATAACCGTCACTAGCACTGTTGAAGAACGACTGTCTTTGAGTGTCTTATGTTCTTCGTAAGTTCTTCACCAGCAGAAAAAATGTTCTTCCTGCAACTTTGATTTTCCGGCTTTCTAATGTTCCAAACTGTTCCCAATTCTCCCTAGACCTCTCTCTGCTATCCCAGCACCTATTTATAACCCAACAACATCGAAATAACTACCAATAATTCTCCCTTCAATCGACGGTAATGAATATCTTCTCGGGAATATTTTCTTCCCTTTCTTCTCTTCTCACGCTGTCAACGACTGCTGAATCTTCCTTATTTAACTCCTTCACGCTTCTGCAGCGGCCAAGCTCTATCCAAACACGAGCATCACACATAAAATCACGTTGTAATCCTGCGATTATCTCATCTGCACATGTTCTCCCTGTTGTGTAGAAATTTCACGTATTCAACCCACGTTTTTCGAATATGAAGGACTTACCAGTCCTGTGTGAGTGTAACAGGCTGGAATAAGTCGATTGGAGTGATTGAATCTCGCCACAGCTCCTCCAAATTCAAAAAGCAAACTCCGCAGGTGAACAATATTCAAACCTGCACTTTCCCGCCAGAACCATGTAGTAGAAGGGCGTCCCCCTAACCAAACCGGGGGTGCGAATAACAGGTGCCCAACTGAGGTGCCCCTTATCCAAAGTGAGAGTCCGCATAGCAGATATCCTCCAGGGGTGCTCCGCATAATTTTTCGAGCCGATTTTTCCAAAAATGTTTATTTCCCAAAAATACCTACAAACACATAAAACACCATAATAAGTACAAAAATGGGTACTAACAATATACACGATAGACACATAAATGCGTCTATCATGCACCATGGTGATTTCACGCCTGCAGCATTCAATGGTTTGGGTCCTGATTTCATTATACATGGGATCTGTTGTCCTGAAGCTCCTCCAGCTGCTGCGAACTATGAGGTTAGTAATTCCATACTGCTTGTTCTTAATTTGGAATTACTGGATAAGGTCTTTCAACAGCAGATCCAAACTGTTTCTAGTGTGCCTGCTAAATGAAAATGGCACTTTGCTAGAACCCTCAAAACTGTTCTTCAGAAGGTTATCCAAATCCCTGATGACGTTTCCTCTTGAATTAGTTTACTGCTCTTTCCAATTTGCACACTACGTGCCTATATTCCGAAGAGCGGCATGGAAGAAAAGTCCGAAACTCGGAAGAAGCTTCACGTAGCATCCATTAACTTGGCCTTATCTCAATGGGGTGATTCTGCTGGCTGTATCACGCAGATTCATAAAGTCCTGGAAGATCATGAGAGCTCACAGAGGCTTAGGAAAAATAAGAATTGAAAAGACGAGGGTACCCAAATATACCTCAATCTAAAACTTTTCCACCTATAAGTCCTCTTACCGAAAGTGATTGTCTATGGACAGAGTCGAGACAATACAAAGAATCGGTATTCACACTTTGTGTGATCGTCTATGGATACTAGATCTAGAAAATACAACAATCAAAGTGTGATTACTTGATAATAGGTTCGGACTTAACCAAACTCTATAGGATCACTATCAAGTAATACAGAATTAACGTTTGTGTATTTTACTTCTAATTATAATAAAAAACAATTATAATTGCGGAAATAGAAAAGTAAAAGACACAACAAGATTTTGTTAATGAGGAAACCACAAATGCATAAAAACCCCGGGACCTAGTCCAGAATTGAATACTCTCAGAATTAAGCCGCTATACAAAATCTAAACCAACTTCGTATTGTTGAGACCAAGCAACTAAGCCTATAGTTCACCTAGTTTCTTCAGGATCCATGCGCTTCCGAAATTCGATAAGTGCACGCACTGGAACAATTACTTTGGTTCGTATTCCAAACAGTAAAGGAACAACAAATCTGTTCGGTAACAACTCTATTCAATCTCAAGGATATGAGTTAGACAAAGGCTCTTCTGTTTACTCCAATAAACTCCTTTGTCGGGTTCTAGATCTATCTATTCAACAACTACCAAAGTAGCCGTGTATAGACTAAGCCAATATAGAGTCTACCAAGATACTATATAGTGATATTGCCGATCTACGCAACTAATCAATCAAATCTATCAAAGATAAACTGATTATAGTTGGATCCCAGCCGATCAAGTTTTATGCACACTAAAGATTATGAAACCAATAAGAAATCATATTTGTCTTCAAATATTCTTAGATCTTCAATAAACACCTGCACACAACAACTTGAATCTCTTGTGATCAATCACGCACAGAACGGAGTCTGTTAACAATGGATTATCACAAGACGTCTTTAGATCTACAAACAGTTCTAAAGATCCCGTCGACACTTCGATCTAGTTTGAGTGAATCTTATATCAGAAGAGAAGATTTTCAATAATAAACAAACCAGGTGCAATCAAAGTTCAACAACCGTTAGTCAATCAAATCAATCGAAAACTAATAACACTGCAAATATCTAGTTTCCCACCAACGGTACTCGTAGAGCTTCTTGATCCCAAAGAAGTCTTTAAACGAGCGGCCGTGAGAGATTTCGCCTAATTAGGTTACTTTCCTATCCGAATAGACGGCTCCACTAGTAACAACACAACAAGGTAGTTTTGTTGGCTCTTAGGATTAGTTTGCTCGAAATGCAAACTTAGGTATTTATAGACCAAGGATTTTTGGACACCAAGGAATTTCCAAAACCGAATATTCTCAAGATATGCAATAAATGTCCAAATCGGTTTTCATAATTCCTGGAAATGCTCTGTCCAATATCTTCCGAAATCTCACTAGAAAATCTCCAATTAGTAAATGCACATTACCAATTTTTATTTTCTAGAGATATGCATTTAATTGCTGGTAATTAAAAGCATATAAAATTAATAACCTTAATTAAAAGATTCTTAATTTATTTCGGTCCGGGATTTCCTTGAGTTATTAAGGAATATCTTTGAACAATAAAAGATAAGAATTACTGAACATGTTCAAAGTATGTCGACATCTTTTTCTTTGTAAATCCTTTTTCATATTTACAATCTTGGAATCGATTTACCACACCTCCAAACGAGTTTAAAATTGGTTCATCTGATTTCCAAGAACTATGTTATTGATCAAATATCAAATCAACAATCATGGGTTTACGGTTCTACCAAACACAAGGATCGGTTCTACCTCCATATGGTTACTGGGACCTGTTACATCAGTTACCAGGATCAGTTACATCAATTACCAGGACCGGTTACCATATACTCATGGTATTACCTGTGATCGGTCACACCAGTTACTAGGATCAGTTACACCAATTACTAGGATCGGTTACACCAATTACAAGGATCGATTACAAAACTTTTTTGTGATCGGTCACACCAATTACTAGGATCGATCACACCAATTACAAATATCGATCATACCATCTTAGGTGATTACTTAGGATTGGTTGCACTAATAAAATTCATACCAATACATAACTGTGAATAGTTTTACCAAGATACATAACAGATTATGATCGGTTCTACTAATTCACACATATTGGTAATCCAAAGATATGCAATGAATAACAATACCAATAAGCCTAGCGATATCCCTTTCGATTCACAAAACAAGTTTATGAATGTGCTTCCTTTAAACAAATGCAAGCATTGTTTCCTAGGATGAAATCTTCACCTTTACCCACACACATAATCACAATTTCATTCATACGATTATGTCGATGTCTTATATACGAAGTTCAAAAGATAAGCGTTATACTTTGTATTATAATTCCTTAATACTATGTCTAACTAGAGTATAATCATTCACAGCTTCGCAGTTATGTTTTCAATATAGCACGACTTGAAAGATACGTTAGGAATGAAACAGTTCAAGTCAAAATATTACTAACCTCAAGAGGAAGGATGATGTCGTCGATGTAGCTCTTTACTTCTTCACATTCTCCAAGTCTTCGAGTAATACTTGTATGTCTCATATCCCAGTCTTTCTATTTTAACCTATACGAAGTTGACTCTAGTACATAATCAAGCGACTCTTTAAATGAGTTTTGATTTACTAAAATATGACAATCAAACTTGACATACCAACGCTTGGTGGGTTCAACAGAGCAATGCTCTAACAAGAATAGTCAGCCGGAAAGCCAAGATGCGGCCAATTTACGGTTATGTCAAAGAAACTGAGAGATGGTCTTTACGCTGCCGCTATTTGCACACTTACATCCAGTGGTACTGCACCACAGACTGAAGGTACTCTTGCTGAATTGAGATGTAAACACCCCCACGCTGCTCCCCTGGTGATTCCATCCAGCCCAATTACTTGCGAAGTGATGGTTGCCTCTAAGGATTTAGTTTTAGGTAGGCTAAAGATATTTCCTAAAGGTACATCATGTGGCCGAGACGGGATTCGAGCGCAACATTTACTTAATGCTCTTAGTGGTTCAGCCGCCACAATTTCTGATGAGTTACTCTCGACTATTACGGACGTGGTAAACTTATGGATTACAGGTAGATGCCCCGCTGTTTTGGGGGAGTTTATCGCAAGTGCTCCTCTCACTCCTTTACTCAAGCCGGGTGGGGGTATAAGGCCTATCGTGGTAGGTACAATTTGGCATAGACTCGTCTCCAAGGTTGCAGCTTCACATGTTGTTAAAGAGACTAACGCTTACCTTAGCGACTTCCAGTTTGGTGTGGGGGTTCCTGGTGGGGGGGAAGCCATTCTTCATGCTGTTAACCGGATTTTGAAGTTAAAGGAGATTCTAATTCCATGTCTATGCTACTGGTTGACTTCTCCAATGCTTTTAACCTTGTAGATCGTTCCGCAATGATCAGGGAGGGAAGAAACATATGTCCTTCCATCTCTCGGAGGGTGGAGTTTTGTTATGCTGCTTCGGCTAAATTATATTACATGGATAAAACTCTTTCTTCGGTGCAAGGGGTACAACAAGTAGACCCTCTTGGTCCTTTGCTTTTTTGCATTAACATTGCAGTCTTTAGTTAAGAAAATAGCAGAGCAATGTGCCTTGGATTTACAGGCTTGGTACCTAGATGACGGTACTATCATTGGCGATACATTGATGGTGTCCAAGGCCCTGCAGATTATTCAGCGGGATGGTGCAGACTTGGGGCTACATATTAATGTTTCTAAGACCGAGCTGTTTTGGTGGACCATTGACAGTAGGGGTTTGGAGGATGGGGTTTTTCCTTCTAACATCAGTAGACCTTCAGCAGGTGTGAAATTATTGGGAGGTCCAGTAAATTTAGACTATCAATTTTGTGTGGACATGGTTACTAGCAGGGTGTAAAAGACTATGGTTCTGATGGATGCTATAAGGAAATTGGTAGACCCTCAATGTGAATTGTTGCTTCTTAGGAATTGTACCGGTGTATCGAGACTTTATTTCACGATGAGGACCATCAAGCCTACTTATTTAGGTGAGGCTCAAGTGATTTTTGATACCCATTTACGTCAGTTTTTGAGATAAGTTATCACTAAGGATGGTCCAGGTTTCGGATTGCTTCAGCAGAGGTTGTCAACTCTCCCAATCAAACATGGTGTCCTAGGTGTCCACACTATGGAGGATACTAAGCAATTATGTTATCTTGCCTCTTGCTTGCAGACACGAGCCTTGCAGGATTCCATTCTAAGGCTTTCCGATGTTTCTGGTATGAGCCCAAGTTTTGAACAAGTCGTGCATATTTACAAACATATTTGTGTTATTGATTCTTCATTATGCATTGGTGATATTTACCTCCCTTCCATGAGTTCTTTGGCAATTAAATACTTTGATCCAGTGATTAAGGATATGCCCACTCGTTTTGATATGTCGGAACACGATTTGGCTCTTCGGGATTGTAACAAAATCAAGCATGAGCAAGACTATTTGTTGGCCATACCCATCGAAGGACTTAACCAGAAAGTTGGTTCTAGGCAATTCAGTGTTGTTATACGGTATAGACTCGGGATCCATTTGTTTGAGGAAGGAGGTTGTTGACCCTGTTGTGATAGAGAGATGGATGTTTTCGGTGATCATGCCTTGCACTGTGCCCATGAGGATGGTTTGAAGTTCATACATGATCTTGTTCGTGACACTATTGCTGAATGTGTTTCCATGTGGGTGTTCCTGCGAGAAAGGAGGTGGACTTGGGGTTTCTCTCGAATGCTGGTTCATCTTTAAGGCCGGCAGACATCTTTGTTTACAATTGGAATAATGGGTGTGATGTATGTTTGGATGTAACTGGGGTATCACCTTTCACAGGGGGTGTCCGTGCTTTCCGTCCTGGCCAGGCAATCAACAGTGCTGTTTCACGTAAGAATACTAAATACCTGGAGAAATGCAGGGATCAGGGATATGGTTTTGGCACTCTTTCTTTTACTACTTTGGGAGAGATGGGTAGTGATACCGTGGAGCTTTTGAAGAGGTTGCGAAACTACATGGATAGCCATGATGCGAATGTTAGGGTGAGTGAATTTCTTTTCCATAGGTTGGGGATTGTTATTCAAAAAGGGGTTGGCGCCCAGCTTGTAGCTAGGCTTCCAACCAATTTCTTATAATTTTTACTTTTGTAATAAGGATTATTTTATTTTAAAAAAAAAATTAAAATTAAAATTAAATATTTATTTAACTAAAGGGTAACTTAGTCATTTCCTATAATTATGACACCCCGTAACTTTGTAGGATGACCCCTTAAATATTTGATGGTGCCTAAAAGATCGTCCCTCAGAAGCATGCTGAAGTTGAAAGATCACTGTCTTTTGTTTCCTGCGAGTCTCCGGCTATCTCCATTCCCATGTTGAAACATTTCACAACACAAGTAATGATCATAACCAAAATCAGTAAACACCTCCGCGCCGAGGTTTTGTGCTTATGGGATGGGGTGAATATAGCAGACCAGCTCAAGATAATCTTACTCAAGGAAGAATATTAAATTTGCACATGATGTCATGGAGCGTATTAGTGGTTATGTGCTAAACTTGTTCACCGGATTTAACTTGGCTTCTCTTAACAAAACAATATAAACCCTAATTCTTAAGCTCTAATTAAGATTCACCGGATTTATTAAGCATAACCCAAAAAGTTTAAGTCAAAATGTAAAACCAAACAAGTCTTAATTTTTTATGAACAATTAAGCTCAAATACTTAAAATCAAAATAAAACCTTAACTTTTTTTTTACTCATGCTTCAATTGTTCTTTCAGTATTATCTTAAATTGACATTTTATAAGCTCTAATTCTTATTTTTCCCCAAAAAAAATATAAACCCTAATTCTTAAGTTTCTCTAAAATGAAGTTATTTTTATCTCAATCATGATTAAACTTAAATTGATCGGGGTGGATACTCTAATTATTCCGCAAAAAATTTTCAACAACAACATCAATCGAATGAGAATTAATTAAGGTTTTGATTGTTTTTCCTAGGAGATCCATAAACATAATCTATAGATTAAAGAAAATCTTGAGATGTTCTTTTTCTCAATCATTATTAAACTAAAATTGACTGAGGGTATTGATTATTCGTCAAAAATAAATTATGTCTTATATCCTACATAAATTTAATTATAAGAATTAAAACTTACTTTTGTTGTTGTATTTAGGGATTTAATGATTATCTTATTATTTTGGGCTATATATAATAATTATATATAATTCTGTGGGATATGTGGAATGATTATAAAGGTATGTTTGGTTAATTTAAGCACTTATTTTAAATGGGTTATGGTTAATAAATGTGTGGGCTTTATTTAAGAGAAGCCTTTAACTTTATGAGTCGAACCGATTAACGCAATAACCTCTTCTCGGCTTATACCCACTTTTTTTTTTTGAGATGGAGGGAATATTGTGTATAGGCCGGCACCCCAGTTTGGATTGCAGTGCCTGAAATTTTATGATCGAAGATTTAGACTCATCACTAGAAATGTCCGAAGAAGCAAAATGCATACTTCTATCCCTCATTAATCAAAATCAAACTTCTGGTCAATACCTGTATTCCATTTGGTTAGTTGTTAGCAAATGGATCTACAATACTATTTCTCATATTAAGGAAGGAAAACATGGACCCCAAACCGAGATACAAAAAAGATTTCAGACTTAGGGGTTGATGTAGGGTTATCTCCGCATGTATAACGATGGAGAGTCTCTTCCTTTTATTTCATGCCTATCGGCATGAATAGCGAATAGGAAGCTGCATCCGACAAAATATGAAGCTATATATTTGAATTAACAATGGATGATTTGATATGATGGTCGTATAATGGGGTTGATAAGGTTGAGAGAGGTTTGCTCATCACTTTTTTCGTAGAAAGGGATTTAATTTGTACAAGATCTAGAAAAATCCTGTAATCTGAAGTTTGAAGTTTGAACTACGGGAAAACAACGAAAATGGGCTTGCCAAAGGATTAATGATTGAGTATGTTTATTTTTTGACTGTTAGATAAAACTACCAATTCTATCTTTTGATTGTTAGATATAAGATATTTATAGACAATTCATGAACATTCGTACATCATATCAAGTAGGGGACCATGATTTGGTATTGATTCGAGGCAGTAAGTGACTTCGTCAAAGGATGCTTTATTTATATATAAACTCATTCAGCTAGCTAAGATCAATTTATCAAAATCCGCATGATCAAATATATATATCTGTCATTGTTTTGGAAACTACCCATATATTTAGTGCAACATTCAATATCAATTATCAAATATGGCTCAACATCATACCATTTCAGGTCTCGTTGGGCAGCTTGTGATTGAGTCGGAGGTTAACTGCAATGCTGATAGTTATTATAAAATTTGGAAGCACCATGAACACCTTCCTAATGCAACCCCACAAATCTCAGGAGTCAAAGTTACCGAAGGAAATGGAACTACTTCAGGTTGTATCAAGCAATGGAACTATACTGTTGGTATGCATTTATTACGATTAGAAGCATAAAAATTGCACACAGTTAATAAAATTTAAATGATTTTTGTACTTCTTTTGATATTCTGCAATAAACATAAACTTCTTACATTTACTATTATTATATATATCACGTTTGTCCATGCAGAGGGTAAAATCCAGCATATCCTTGAGAAAACAACTTACAATGATGATACGAGAACAATCTGTCACAGTCACATCGAAGGAGACACGATGAAAAAATACAAGAAGTTTGATGGAATTCTCATGGTTAAACCAAAGGCTAATGGACATGGGAGTATTGTGAGCTGGACTATAGAATATGAGAAGATTAACGAGGATTCTCCGGTTCCAATTGATTATCTAGGGTTAGCCCAATCATTAATTGAGGACGTGAACTCTCACATTTGCACTTCTCAATGAATTCTCATCGATTGTATATATCTACGGATGTATATGCATCCAACAAAAATCAATCGCTTCCTTTCTTTATAGGGTGTTTGTGATAATAACTAGTATATTGTTACAGGGCCTACGGACCATGGATGTGCGGTCCAACTAGATTCCTAGGGTTGTATATAAAGGAAACTATGTAATGCTTCTACCTAATCTCCTAATAAGATTATTCATTTTCTTCCTCTTATCTTTCTCTGTTTAAACACGTTATCAGCACGAGCTCTTCCCCGTTGCAAGATTTTCTTCTTCTTTGGTCGCATCAATCTCGCGAATATAGTTTCGTAAATCACTGTAATCAATGGATTGGATTTGTGCTTCTGTTCTTGAAAAAAAAAAAAAGTAAAAAGGTATGCCTACAAACTTCTAAACCAACTGTTGTCTACTATGATATGATTTGTTTGGATCTCCATGTAATGATGGTTTTCCTTTTAATTTAATTGATGATGATTGATATGCTTATGAATCTATGATCGTATTTTGTGGATCTACGATGGATTTATTTGATGATTGATATGCTCTTTTATTAAACTAAAATCTATGATGATGAGTAATGGATTGATTTGATTGTATTGTGTATGTACCAATTTGTGGGATGAAAATCTGTCCGCTCAAAAAAAAAAAAAAAAAAACCAACTGCTTGTTTGTAGCGTGGGAAAAGAGAAAAGAAGGAAATCCCGTCCAAGATCCATCTGTCCGATTTTGAACTTTTCGACCCATCTGTTCGATTTTAAACTTTTCGACCCATCTGTTCGATTCTGAACATTTTCGACCCATCTGTCCGATTTTAAAATTTTCGACCCATCTGTTCGATTCTGAACATTTTCGACCCATGTGTCCGATTCTGTACATTTTCGACCCATCTATCCGATTCTGAACTGTTTCGACCAATCTGTCCGATTCGTTCCAACCAAGTCCGGTCCAGCCAAGCCCTATTCTACTCCGTTCTGGTGGTTGGCCGTGCATGTCCGAGCGGACACCGGTTCTGCGTATGTATAGATGGAGCAAAAGCTTGGCATGAGGTATGTAACTATTTGTGGGTTTTAAGGCTGGATATTTGTTGGGTTTATTTATTTGTTTTTAGAACATGCCTAGTTCTATTTTTCTTTGTCTTAAGATAAATCCATATCATATAAACGGTCAATTTAGATTATGACTGTTGATCTTGATCATTAAGAATTTTGGTCTTGTTATTTTGTTCTTTTGAATATGATATTGGCTATAGTTGAATGTGGTCTATTATTCAATTGGTTGTACCAACTCGATTACAGTGTATTCATTTTAGGTTTAGAAGTACTTGAGCAACATTATTGCGTACATGATATTTTCTCCCCAAATTTGAATGTTTTGTGGGATGTAATCTACTTGCTCGACTATTAAAGAGTCGGTAATTTCAAAAGATACGTTCAAATAAAATCACATGTATTCCAATTTTTGTGGAAGAACTCACAAAAGATTATATGAGTCATAAAATTTCCATTTCTTTACTTCATCCATGATACTAACGAACCAGTACATGTTGAAGTATTACAACAAGAGAACTATCTTTAGTTATATATTTAACGTAAAGTAAGTGGTTGACATGTGTAGTGAGATTCTCTTGGCCTATTGAGATAAAGAAATTTCTCAAATTAAGCTAAATGTAGCAAAATTGAAAATGGAAAGAACCCCGATGTAATGAGGGTTAGACGTACCGACTCACATAAAGAATGTGAAAAGGGACGTATATATCATGAGACAAAAATGTACTTTTCTTCCCCATAGCAGTAATGACACTAAAGTACAGGTATCAATTGAACATGGGATGAAGCTAAAATGTAATTCTAGCTCCCATCATAAATGAAAGAGTTGGAAATGCACCTGGTCATAGGTGTTGGTATATACAATGCAATGTGTGTATCATAGTAGCAACCAATTTTCACATCAACTTTAATGGACAAAAGAACTTTTCCTAGCCAATTGAGTATTTAATTGAACTAGATCCAATGTCTGCGCTTATGGAATGAAAAATACATCATTCCCACGAGACATAAATTTTCTAATGCACTTGAGATATATTTGGATGAAAAATATATCATCCCCCTTGAAACGTAACATATATTCACTCTAAAAGTACTTGAGTTGAATCCCACTTTTGTTACGCAATAAGGACACACTACTTATTAAATCTCTCAAGACTCAATGTTTAACTGATAGTGGTTTTTTCTCCCACTAATTTAAGGAATATACACTAGTTTTTGAACTAATTCTTTATAATGTGACTACGATGATTGGATCATCGAGCAAAGCAATGCTCAAATTTTGTTTCCAGGATGGAACAAAGATTAAAAGTCACAAAAGCTCTATATGTACCGAGAGCTAATCACCTTGTTAAATTCCAAAGAGACCCATACAAGTGGATATCATATGGAAACTCACAATGATGAGAATGTAATTGATTGCATCTTTTATAGTCTCTAATATATTTGGAAGGAAATATATCTTAGAGAAACTACTGAGTCAATCTAGTGAAATGTAAATCACTATAGTATTTGGATTATTGAATCCATATTGACTCTGACGATGAAATGTTGGGAATTGAATTATACAGGCTTTGGGCATAACCATAAAGCAACTTTGGTTGTGACATGATGATTGTTTTGAAAGAACTCATACAAACATCACTTTATTTGAGTGAATGAAGACGAGAGAAAGATTGATAGAATGCGAAATGATGGCATATCTCTACATAAGTGTTCTCTAAAGAACTAGATGCACAACCCCCCCTTCCCGTTATGCTTTTAGGTAAGAAAGCATATCACTCATTTTTACAAAGTTTTCAGTAAAACAGGATCGAGACCATCCTAAGATGCAAATGGTAAAAATTCTATATTGCAAAGAAAACTAGGTGAAATTTAGGAAAATATTCATGCAGAATGCGGAACATTAAAGTAACTTATGGCTCTGGTGAACGTTTTGACATTTTGGACTAGTTATAGTCGAAATTTGCGTTTGGAAAACTACTAGCACATATTTTACATGTAAGGAATCACCACCCCTTGTAAATGCTAGCGAGTGTACATCACAAGGACTTGATGTTTATTGCATGTTTAATAGGATCAAATGCAAAGCATCCTATACCCCATGGTCTCGCAAAGGTTACCATCAAAGGTTACAGATGGTACCTAAGGCATGGTTATGCATAAAAACCTACCTTTAATTGCTTGGGAAATATGCAATATTAACGCATCTTTACTTAATTCGTTTTAGAACCCAATATTAGTCAACCTTTTATGCGTACCAGTTGGTAACTGGATTTAAGCCTGACATTCGTGTTCTTACGCATTTTTGGTTTCACTATATATGTGCCATTATGACTCCACATCGTAATATGATGGGTCTTCAAAACTGTTAAGTAGTTATGTTGGAAATGGAGTTCCCAACAATAATCCGCGTTTTAAACCTTGGCAGGGGATCTCTTACCGCTAAATTTGCGGGTTATCACTTTAATGAGACAGTCTTCCCGTCGTTAAGGGGAGATAATAAAAAGTATTTTCTAGGGGAACGACATGAATTGTCGTGGTGTGTTCCCACTGTATCTCATATTGATTCTTGTACTCCATAAATATAAATGTGAAGTGACAAAGAATAATCAATTCTCAGAATGTACATTGATGTCGCTAAAGTGATGAGATCACACATACCAGCTGCAAACCTACCTGCAAGGTTATGAATCCTCAAAAATGGATATACACCATAGACTAAGGTGTTGAAACTACACTCAGTGGAAGTGTGGTTGAGGTCGTGGCTCCATAAAGGAAGATGGAGAAACCACCAGGTTCGATCAATGCTCACTTAGAAAGGAAGTAGATGAGTAAGGCACAACCTAATTTGTATCATTAATGAAATCATCTCATTTGATTGTCTCTGACTATGTCCATGAATCAATACTGGAGGATACTCCGAAGTTTAATGATTCCAGAGAACAATGACATCCAAAGTGGATTATGAGAATGCGCACGAGTCAATGGAAAGATCATGTGAGAATATTGATGATTAATTTCATATACACTTGCTTAAGGAAATAGAGCAAGATAAGATCGAACCATGCTTCTGTTGTTTAAATTTTAACAAAGAGCATATTTGTCCTACACAATCCAGGTAGAACTTGATTCTTTGACAAATATACAGGTATTTGGTGTGGTAGTGTTAACCAACCAAGTGTAAAGCCTATAGGACATACATGATTATTTGTCACCAAGCGCAGTGAGAAGAATGAAGTCTTAAAGTAGAAAGAATTGCCTTGTGGCGCGAGGTTTCTCACAAATCCCTGGAATTGTCCTCTTCTAATGAACGTTATAGCGTTCCGCTAAATGCAGCATATGTATGTGGTTATTACATATCTCTTAAAGAATCAAGATATAGAAGATATTTACAAGAGTACTTGATAGCCTTTTGTTGCCCAAACAAATGACTCTAAACCACAGAGTGCGTTTACAGTTAGATAGAACGCTCACTTATAGATTGAAGCAATCAGGCGGATGTGGTATACCCGTCTAAGTGACTATTTGATTTGGAGGGGATAAACAAGTAAGTTATTTCTACTTGCGTATTCACAAGAAAGTTTCTGATTTGGAATTGTAGCTATCTATGTCGATGGTACAGACATGATGGGTACTCTTGACGTAATAAGAGACCTTAAAAGCTATTTGAAATCCGAATTTGAGAAGAAAAATCTGGAGAAAGCTAGACCGAATACTGAGCTTGTGGTATATTATTCCACTAGTTTGCATATGTCTAAAGTTGTCAGGCAATTTAACAAAGACATGCATCCTGATAGCACTCCCATGATTAGTCGAGGTTCAAATGTAAGTAAGTGACCATTTCGTCTAAAGGAAGATGACGAAGATGTGTTGGGAGATGAAATTCCCATATCTGAGTACAATAGACGCATTGTTGTACTTAATATGATAATGTACTCGATTAAATTTTACATCCTCAGGGAACTTGTTAGCTAGATATAGCTCAGCGCCAACGCATCGATATTGGAATGGTATTGTAAATGTAATCATGTACTTAAAAGTAACCATTGACATTAATTTGTTTTATCCCTGCAAAGACATTAAAAGGAATGCTAATGAAAGTGCAATCTGAAAGTTTTTGATTATGAAGGAACAATAATCTCGTCTCCAATGAAAGTAATCAGGGGGAGATATGGTAGACTATTTTCTAGGTCATTACCGAAATCCATTTTCGAAAAGTACATGACTAAAGGAACTGTCTGGAAAAACTATGAAAGTAATCAGGGGGAGATGCCGACATCAGGGGGAGGATCCAGGATATGATGTCGACATATTTTACTTCGAAATTAAAGCTGTGTTGTACTCTTTTTCCCTTCGATCGAGAATAGTTTTTCCTAAAGGGTTTTGTCTCTCGACAAGGTTTTTAGCGAGACAACACTAAAAACATCAAGTATGTTGAACGTTGCAGACATAAAGATCGCGTTGATATTACTGAAAATATCTGAATCAAAAAAATGAAACGCGATAGTCCGTTAAGCAACGTAACTTCCAGAATCAACAACAAGGTCTTATAACATTCAAGTCACCAAAGTAAAGTGTGATAAACTCCTTCTGATTGCATTAGACTAACGAAAATTGTCTGACATCAGGGGAGCATCTAATGGTGTGTTGAACTCTTTTTCTTCATCGAGGTTACTTTTTCCCACAGGGTTTTGTTACTCGGCAAGGTTTTTAATGAGGTAACGTATACACATCCAACTATGCTATAAGTTTAATTGATATTGTACTCTTTTTCTTTAGTTCAGGTTTTGTCCCTCTGGGTTTTTCCTGACGAATTTTTAACGAGGCAATTAACTTAGACTCGTCGATCTTTGAAGATCGTGAACTACATGCAAAGTACGAGACAACAAGTGAAGTACTATGTGTGAAGAGTTGTACCAAGGTTTTGTCCCACTGGTTTTTTCTTTATCAAAGTCTTAATGAGGCAATTGATTTCGGCACAAGTCATCAAGGAGAACGACATTTGAAGAACTATATGTGAAGCACTATGTATAAAGTTTTGTTTTGTTATTGAACCGCACAAGGGGGAGTGTTATAGGGCCTACGGCTCATGGATGTGCGGTCCAACTAGATTCCTAGGATTGTATATTAAGGAAACTATGTAATGCTTCTACCCTAATCTCCTAATAAGATTATTCCTTTTCTTCCTCTTATCTTTCTCTGTTTCATCTATAATTCTCCTAAAACATATATGGTTTATCACAATCTAAATAATGTGCGCAGACGTGTGTGTGGTATTGTTTATTTATTTTCTTTGTGATAATAACTGGTATATGGATTTATCACAATTTAATAATGTGGAAATTTCTGAGGAACCCAAGTCTGGTTCCTCTCTCTTCCAGAAACCCATCATTAAGATGAGATATATATGTAGCCCAACTCCACATTTTTAGATGGACCAATTAACCTTAATTAGTTATATAAGTATTATTAACAAAATATTTAAAAAAGATCCGCCCATTTGCTATTATAAATTCCTATCCTCCTGTTCTATGGGTCGTTAGCCACTGGCGTTTTTTGTGGGCGTCTAAAATATTTTTTAAGAAGAGATTTTATACGATCTAATAAAATGAGTTGAGCGAAAATTTTAGTAGTTTGTCAATATAATCAAGTCTTATTCTTCATTTCTTCTTTGCCTATAGTAGTATATGCTATCAAGTGAGATGTTATTGGCTGGAGAAACTCAATATTATAGACAACTACTGCATAGAGTTGGATTTGGAATGTCAGTGTAATAGATTTTCAACCATGAATAGAATGTTAGTGTAAAAGATTTTTGTTTTCTTGGTATGCATCTATTACGACTTGAAGCACAAATATTGCACACACGTAAATTTAAATGGTCTTACTTTCTTTTCGTTTTGTGCGCTTAATGATGATTTCCTACGTTTATAACCATTATGCGTGCGTGCATCTTATGTTTGTGCACGCAGAGGGTAAAAACCTACATGTCCATGAGAAAACAACATACAATGATGAAAAAAGGACGATATATCATAGTGTCGTTGGAGGAGATCTGGCAAACGTTTACAAGAAGTTTGTCACAATTCTTGTAGTTAATCCAAAATCTAATGGACATGGGAGTACTGTGAGTTGGACTATCGATTATGAGAAGCTTCATGAGGATTCTCCAGTTCCTATTGGTTATTTGAAATTCTTCCAATTTCTAATCGAGGATGTGAACTCTCACCTTTGCGCTTCTGAAATTTAGATCGATGATATGTATCCACCGAATATATATATATATATATTCTAGTCGTTCGGTTTCTATGCATACCATATTTGTCTATATGGTAATTAATTAGTGCGTGGATTTACAACAGTCCCTTCGGGGACATTCGATAAAACGTGGATTGTTTCCACAATCATATATCTAAGTTATGTGGTATTGTTGTTTGTTGATTAGAAAATTCGTCGCCATGAGTTATATTATCTACAAAAAAAAGCTGTTAATCTTTCACATTATTTTCAGTCTAAATTGTAGGAGGATAATTAGTCAATCGACTTTGGCCAAGTCAACTGGTTGACTGATGAATCTAGGTAGAACGCATGAACGAACAAGCGTGAAATCCTATCACTAACTTGGTGATAAGACTAAATTTATCACCGCAACAAGCCAATAAATCACTCTTATGGACAAGACTTTTTTTTCAAAGGGTATTTTATATTTCTTCCCCAATAAAGATTGCTAATTAGCGCTACCTCATGTAGAAATTCAGTATTAGCATATAGTAAACTATTTTATAGGGGTGGGATTCGGGTTGGTTGGTTGGGTTTGGAGGCTTGGCAGAGCCATACCCGAGCCATAAATCCTTTGCACAGATCACGCATCTAACACGTAGTACCCATGGAGGTGCTGCCCAAGGCTACCCAAGTTATATTCTTCGGGTTCTTCTGGTTGACCCAAATTTGATTAGACGTAATACAAATGACATTTCTGTTAGTGGAATGTAGAAGTTGTAAACCAATTTCTGAGTATACAGTAAAACTTCAATAAATTGATAGCCTTAGGATCAAAGAAAATTATTATTTTAGCGAAGTTATTAAGTTATCGAGTTAGAATTTATCTTATAGAAGCCTCGTTGGATTCAGAAAATTTTATTATTTTAGTGAAGTAATTAATTTATTGGGGATTAATTTATCGAACTTTTACTGTAATTTGTCTCCGAAATAAAAAATGTAAATGGTGGCTTCTTGATGGCAGTCCTCATATCAATTTTAATTCTTTGCAACACAAAAATTGTGGACAGTTGCAAAAGAAACCGCAATCAACAAGGGTTAGGATTCCCAAATTTTCCCAACCATAGATGTAATGACCCGTCCCTCCATCGATACCGTCCCCACTTAGTCACTGCGGTCATCTGTCAGTGTGGGGGTTTTCAACGGACATCGCTGCGGTAATCCAACAGAAACTTCCCGGGAGGTCACCCATCC
>JAJJMB010006269.1:846966-869490 GCA_023531105.1 Papaver atlanticum
CATCGCTGCGGTAATCCAACAGAAACTTCCCGGGAGGTCACCCATCCCTGGATTACTCTCCCTCCCGAGCACGCTTAACTGCGGAGTTTTCTACCAACTATGGAGCCAATTATGCTGAAAAGGCCTAAGTGTTAGGAAAGGACAAACGATTACTTATATTCCATTAGGCCAACTACTGCCGAATATCGGGGTATTACAATAGATAAACTCAGAGCCACCTACAGTTGAAAAAAAAATGAAGCATAACTACTTACAGTTGAGAAAAATGATATCTATTTTTTTTTGGGAAATTAATGCTACGACTAGGAACCCAACAATAAACAATCTAAGCGTTACCTACGGTTAGGAATATGTGAATTATAACTACATACAGTTGGGTATTGTGGGGGATAAAAGTTTCCTGAAAAATTTCATCTAGGTCGGGAGTTCATATTTTCCAGTCTTAGAGTTTGTTTACGGTTGGGAGTTCATAGTTTCCCAACTGTATGTAGTTCTGAAGTTAATTTCTAAATTCTTAATTTGATAAAATCTAACTTATACATGCAACCAAACCCAACGAAAAAGTGTGGGTTTTTCGATTCTTACCTAGTTGAAATCATTACAATGGAAAATGGTAAGTGAAAAAGAGAAATTACCAAGTACACCACCAACTTTTTCATTCGAAAATCAAAATGAACAAAACCTAATACAATCACAAGCAGGACAAAGCAAACACTCTTGAAGAAGATTGCTTATAGAGTTTTTTTCTTTCTATTCCACAATCAATATGTATAGACCAAAGGTCCGTGTACCTATTGTGTAGAAGAGTTCTTGTACAATCTCCAAAATCAATATCCAAAATCAATCTAGTTGTATCTAAATTAAGGGGATATGAATTCTAACATGTATGAAACTTGCAATCTATCTTTTAAGATATGAATTCAACAAGAACAAGTCTTGTTTTAATTTGATCTTAAATAATAAGGACTTAAACTATCTAGATTGATTACGTACTACTTGTACTATTCCTATTATAAAGATAAACAACATAATACGGAAACGGAAACCGACAAGACACCAGAAATTTTGTTAATGAGGAAAACTACACTTGCAGAAAAACCACGGGACCTCGTTCATCTTTGAATAAACCGCTATAAACACTAGTCTTCTATCAAACTTTAGACTGGAATGCAGGTGAGACCGAATTAACCCTCCCAGCAATTCAGTTGCAGTCGTGTTCCTTACGTCCATTGAACCTCGCAAGATTCTACTCACTTGGTTCCCTTAGCTGACAACAATTATAGCCTAAGAATTGCTTTAACCTCAATGAAAACTTTTGACACTAATTTTCCTATAACAAACAAGCCTATTGGACCGGCCGAGTACCTTTATTTGTGTCTGTTTTCTCCATTAACAGTCTCTAGTGTATTGTTTTTGATATATAGTTCAGTTAGTATTTTATCTCCTCTTCTCAATTTTCTTTAATTTAGTATGAGTGAAGTCTGTAATACCTTAATTTAGTATCTTTTCGGTTTAGTTACTTGATTGCAGTAGTAATTTTAGTTTCTTAGTGTAATCTAGGTTGAGTATGTAATTTGTTTGTTTCTTAGTTACAATTTTGGTAGTTTTTGTGATTACATAACAAGTGATAAAACACCAAGGTGACCAAATATAGTAGAAAAAAACTCCAACCATAAGTTGAGATCTATAAAAACTCCATATGGAACAAAATTGATACAAAAACCCCAAATATTTTAAAGTAAGTAAATTACATCCATTTCATTTTCTAAAAAATAACAATACTACCCATATGTATTTTTTATTTTTCTACTTCTCTTCGTTAAATTCAATCTTCATTTTATGATTGACCAACACACCTGCCTCCTTATCTTCGTTATCTACCAATACCAGCAACACTTTCTCCTCCTTCCTCACACCACCGTACCCACTATCATTTTATGATCCTCCACCAACGCCAGATCCACATCCTCCTTCCCCACCACCAGCATCACCTACCTTCTCCAACTCCAATACAATCAAATCTCATTTTTAAACCATCTCCACCTCCAATTTTACAACCTCCATCACCTATAAGGGAATAGTCAGGCAAACTCATTATATGTCCAGATCCTCCACCAACAACGCCTTCTCCTCATCCTTCTATCCTCTACAAATATCACCAACACCTCCAGATCATCATCGTCGAAAATCATCATAAAAAAATAATGATAAATCATCATCGTCAAAACTAGGGTTTTGTGTTGGTGAAATGTCAGAAAAATGACGAAACCAAATTTGGTTTCATCAATTTTTACAAAAACTAAACAACGTTGAAACCAATTTTTATGTTGGTGAAATGTCAGAAAAATAATGAAACCATATTTGGTTTTATCAAATTTTACAAAAACTACAACATTGAAATCAATTTTTGTGTTGGTGAAAACAATAAGTTTTGTTGAAACCAAATTTGGTTTCATCTGATTTTTGCCTACTTTTTATCATGAAACCAAAATTTAATGGTGAAACAATACGTTTATGTTGAAACCAAATTTGGTTTCATCTAAATTTTTCCTAGTTTATTCACTTTGGTGCATTTGGTTTCTTCGTTGAAGTTGTGTTGGTGGAATGCAAATTTTACGTTGAAACCAATTTGGTTTCATCATTTTTCTGCCTAATTAAATGGGGTATTTTAGACAGATTAAATCAAATGGGGGTTTTGTGGATAATTTGTTTTGTTGGAGTTTTTGTATATAGATAGTGATACCTTTGGAGTTATAACTCACGGCCTGATAACATTATTAGCTTTAGCACTTCTTCCGTCAAGGGCAGAGAGGAATTCTACTTCAAGACTCGATCAAAGCTAAAGGCTCATTTGAAGTTATGCAAAAACTAAATCGTTCATGATTCAGGGCTACACTTCTAATGTTAGAGCCCGTACAAAAAATGCATAAACAACTAAGAAAAGCCCGGTTACCAAAGGCTAAAGTTAGAAAAATGCATGATAAAAATTTAGAAACCTGTTTTGAGGCATACTGAATTTTTTTGAGGCATACTAAATAATGCTAAAATAGGGTCACTAAATAAAAAACAACATCACCCCTTATCTACCCTTTTTGATAATGGCATAACTACCCTTACATAATTAGTGTTAATGATTATGATTAGATTTGTAATTAGGAATTTTAAGGATTGATTAAAAATTAAATTATTAGTGGTAAATTAGTAGAGAAATCAAATTTATGTGAGAGAGTTGGGATTTTTGAGAGGAAGAAGAAGAAGTGAAAAATAATAATTGGGTTTTGAGATTTTAGTGATTAGAAGTGACCAAAATGTGTGATTCAAATCAGATGTAGACTTCTATACGAGGTTTAATGTCCTTTTTATAAGTTGAATCTGTCAAAAAATTGTATTTTTAAAACCCAGATCTACTGACCATATGAACGGTTCGGCTAATAACTTGTCAGCTGAACCTTTTTTTTTTTTTGAAATTATACCTAGGTTCGACTAACAACTTGTCAGCCGAACCTAGATCTATTTAAGAAAAAAGAGGTTCAGCTGACAAGTTATCAGCCGAACTTCACTCTGTGAATGACGAATTTTAGGTTCGGCTGATTTGAACAAAATCTAGCAAAGTCGCATAAGCCGAACATAGTGTTTCTCTAAATCATACACTAGGTTCGGCTCAAAATTGATATTCCAAGATCAGCCGAACTGATCTTCTGAAAATTTAAAATGAAGAAGAAGGCTAGGTTCGGCTGATTCGAACAAAATCTAGCAAAGTCGCATTAGCCGAACATAGTGTTTCTCTAAATCATATATTAGGTTCGGCTCAAAATTGATATTCCAAGATCAGCCGAACTGATCTTCAGAAAACCCTAATTCCATCTTTGAAATCATATTCTATCGATCAAACAAAATAAAATCAATCAAAAATAAGATGGGTTTGTTACAAATACATTCTAAAATACATCTGAGAGCAATTGAGATTTGGATTTCGCACTCCAACATCGCTCACTTCGATTCATGTTTCCTTTGCTTGATTGAATTGGAGTCAAGATGTTTAAGTTTAAAGGTTATTTTGATTTTTGATTTTAGGTTTTTTGGGGATAAGGGCACTCTAGCAATTTAATTTGTTTAAGGGTATATAGGTAATTGCACTACCTTTAGACACCCTTATAAACCCACCCTATATGGGATAATGAATGAGTATGCCTAAAAAAAAATCAGTATGCCTCAAAACAGGTTTCAAAAGCTATAGTCCCCTGTAAAGTTAGAGCCCTGCAAGGCTGCAAGCCTGCAACCATCTTCGTTTTAGTTATAGTCCCCTGTTAAGATTGGGCTTGGAGTACCTAAAATCTGATGACCGGTCATGAACAACATCACTTAAAAAGTTTTAGACTCGCCATAAGCAATGCTCGAATGAATTAAAACGCAAACTTCCATCCTCGTTAGTCGTTGGTCAAAATCAAACTTCTAGTCGACACGCTGCAATTTTATTTGGGTAGCTATCAGCAGATGGATCTACAGTTTTGTTTCTTATTTTAAGGAAGAAAAACATCGAAATATTCGAATTCACGTATGGATGTGGGTTTGTCCCCGCGTGTATCACGATGAAGACTCTTCGCCTTTTATTCCCAGCCTATAAGCTGTAAGCATAAACAAAAGTCAAGCAGAAATCTCTATATGACAAAATATCAAGGTACATATCATTTGAAATAGACAGTTGATATTATGGCCGCACAATGGGGCAGACAAAGGATTAACAAACGAGTATGTCTATCTTTTGACTGTTAGCTTTAACTGTGTAATAGACATTGGCTGCACATGTTCTTTTGATTGTTAGATATTGACTACACATGTTCTTGCCTAATATATTTACCCAATTGTACTGTTCCACAGTTTGATCGCACTCACTTTAATTGACTAGATAGATGTCATAAGGGACCTCGTCTAAGGATACTTTGTTAACTACATAAACTCACTTAGTTAGCTAAGATCAATTAACCAAAATCAAAATCAAACCCGAATGTATATGCCATTGTCTTGCAAACTACCTATATATCTAGGCAACAATAAATATCAATTACCAAAAATGACTCAACAGCATAGCGTTTCAGGTCTTGTTGGGAAACTTGTGGCTGAATCGGAGGTTAACTGCAGTGCTGACAAATACTACGAAATGTTTAAGCAACATGAAGGCATTCCTACTGCAATCCCACATATTTACACTGGTGTCAATGTTATCGAAGGACATGGAACCACTTCGGGTTGTATCATCCAATGGAACTATATTGTTGGTATGCGATTACGATCCTAAATCAAAGATTGCTTAAAGTTGATCAAATTTAAATGATTTTGGTAACATGGACTTCCTACATTTACAACCATTAGTCTATTACGTTTGTGTATGCAGAGAGTAAAAATGAATTTGTCCACACGAAAATAACATACGATGATGAAACGAGGACGATCCGTTACGATGTCTTAGAAGGACAGGCAATGGAGAAATACAAGAAGTTCTCTGCAATTCTTATGGCTAAGCCAGAGGAAAATGGACATGGTAGTATAGTGAGCTGGACAATCGAATATGAAAAGATTAACGAGGATTCTCCAGTTCCATTTCACTATCTAGGTTTCTTCCAGTCGATAATCAAGGACTTGGACTCTTACATTTGCAGTTTACAATAAATTCCCATCATCGATGGTATACATCGACCGTTCCCTGAAAAAAAAAAAAAAAAGTATAAATTGAGCCCATATACATCCAACAACAGTCTGATCGGTTCTTGGTGTCTGTGTGATAATGAATAGTACGTGGATTTTCCACGGTCTAAGAGCTTCTCCAATGGAAAGTGTGTGAAGAAAAAAGTCTTCATCCACGTTGGATACACTATCAATTTTTCTAAAATGATTCTCCAACCCTAACTTCTTTGACTAACATATAGATGACGTGGCATGCTTTTAGTTAGACATCCTCTTCATCAACCTCTTGTTTCAGAGGTTCACCAAGAGGACTTGTACCCATCCTAATCAGCTTTTAAAAATTAAAAACATATTTATTTTACTAAAATTGGCTTTTAATTTCCTTTCTCCCTAGTTTTTTTTTAATGAACGAACAAAATTTGCTTCCATGTTTTCATTGTCTAGAGTCATCCTCTTGGGACTACTCGAACCAATTGAGAACAATTTATTATCTTAGAATCGGGTAATAGTTAGTTAACATTCACTATTATGTACTTGATCTTTAGTCCGTCATCATCTATAATGTCAAACTACATCAATACCATAACAGATTCATTCTGTACTCCATCTTTAGTCCATGATCAATGACTACCTAACCAAACAGCTTAATTCGATTAATCCCATGTTGTTGTAATAATATTGGTTTGTAAACTAAATTAAGCCATCATCGATTAAAAAATAAGAAATTAAACTGAACCATCAATCTGCTTTTTAAAATGATTTAGTATTGTATAGTTTTACAGGTAAATATGATTTTTCCCTGATTTTAAAGACGGATGCAAAAGAAAACAAAAAAATTCCTAATTACAATACTCAAGTGCAATTGTGCAGCTTGTTTTCTTCTTTCGAATGATGTTTAAAAAAAGTACTAACCATCACTGCCAGCAATGGAGAAGAATTATCCAACCCCGTGTAGTTCAGCTCAGTGATGTCTGATAAAATCTTTTATTCGGTTTAAAAGAGAGAGAGATAACTAGGTTAAAAAGAAAAGATAGAAACGTAATGGGTTGGAGAAGATTTATTCTTTTTCCTTATAGTTAGGAAAATTGGTTGCCAAATAAGATAAAAGGATGTCTTCCCGAAATACCACATGTGATACTGACCATCGGAGAAGCTCAAAGTAATGTGCATGCATGGACACATGTGTGGTTTGTTTATTTTCTTTTCGTTACCATCCTCTGTTTTAAGGCGTATAATAAGCCCAAATCATTCTAGCGTTTTTAGTCTGTGTACAATGTCAATAAAAACCTTCATCACGAGGTATCGTGTTTCAAAGTGGTGTTTCTTATATCGTTTGGGTGCTTTTCTGGAATCGGATGTTGGAGTTTGTTTGGGTGATGGAACAACTAGTTTACCTGTCTTTTGAGTACTATTATCAGAAACATTTTAACTGCCTCATTTCTCCTTGAAAACCTGTCATGTCATCATCACGGGACGATTTCTTCCGAATTATTGATTATTATTCATAAGGTGTGTATCACAACTCAAATAATGAAAGTATTTTACTGCCATCTCAGACAATCTTTTATTGTCACAAGATCTTTGATTGACAAACAGAAATATGTAACGGAACAGCTCATTCTCATTGTTTCATCAGCATTTAATCAATTTATTAATACTTGGTTCCTACATAAAATCATTCAACTAAGATCAATTCATCAAGATAAGTTGAATTTTTCTAAGGAATTTTTCTAATCAATTTATCAAAATGTATCGACTGTTTGATATGGACTACTTAATTGCTTGCATAGAACTTACGCTACTATATTGATTAATTTGATTTTTGATCTCATCAACTATTTTAATCAATTAGCTAAGGTATCTCTTGGTTTATTGTCTCCCTTCGTATCTGTCGCATTTTCCCAATTTATGTAAAAACTGCATGTTTTCTTAAATAATATCTTGGAACACTTTCAAACTAGATTAGTCTGGAAAATGATGACACTATTGGACTCGTCGTCTCAATAACATAGGTTTTGATCCTAGCTACCATTTTCCTTCCCATACATGGGATTTGAAACACTACTAGTACATTGGAAAAACAAAACAAATTGATCGAAGGATTGGCTGGATAATATAGTCAACTACTATCTCGCACAATCTTATCTTGTCATGAGATCATTGAAAATAATAAAATACATAAAGAAACAGAATACAACTCATTATGTCATCAGCCTTTAGCCAATTCATCCATGTTTAGTTTCTATATAAACTCATTCAACTAAGATCAAGTTCGGCAAAATCAGTTGAATATATTTCATTGTTTTTTTTGTTGCAAACTACCTATATATTTCAGGCAACAACCAGTAGCAGCAATTTATAGATGGTTCATCATCATACCATTTCAGGTCTAGTTGGTTAGATTGTGACCGAATTGGAGGTTAACTGTAATCCTGACAAGTATTACGAAATTTGGAAGCACCACGAAGAGGTTCCCACTGCGATCCCACATATTTACACTAGTGTCGAAGTCATCGAGGGACATGGAACCACTTCTGGTTGTATTAAGCAATGGAACTATGTTGTTGGTATGCTTTTATTACGAATCCAATCACAAAAATTCATTAAATTCAACTGATTTTGTCGTACTTTTTTTTTTAACCGGGCATTTATAACCGTTAGGTGTGTGTATGCAGACGGTAAAAATGAATATGTCCGTGAGATAACAACATACAATGATGAAGCAAGGACGATCTGTCATAGTGACTTCGAAGAACATGTGATGGAGAAGTACAAGAAGTTTTATGCAATTCTTGCAGTTAAACCGAAGGCTAATGGACATGGGAGTATTGTGAGCTGGACAATCGAATATGAGAAGATTAACGAGGATTCTCCTGTTCCAATTGACTATTTAGCTGTCTTCCACTCTATAATTGAGGACGTGAACTCTCACCTTTGCGCTTCTGAATAAAATCGGACCAATGGTATACATGTCTATGTATCGCCATATTCAACAGTTGATCCATTCTCATGTGTATGGTGTTTGTGTAAAAATAAGTAGCATGTGGATTTTCCACAATATCCCTAAATAATGTGCATGTTGGCAGGCGTACAGCGTAGTATAAGTATATAAACTTGGTCAAGTCATTCGAGCTGTTTTTCTAGTCCTACTTAGAGCAGATGAGATGTCCCTCTTAGGGATATCTATAAAATAAAAGCAGATGTCGGATGATATTAGAGACATTTGTTTACCTGAGTAGTCTATATAAACTCATTCAGGTATGAACAATGAATCTAAATTAGTCGGGTATCTCTCATTGTTTCGCTAACTACCTATAGATCCAAGGAAGCAATTTATCATAGATGGCTCAACATCATACCATTTCAGGTCTAGTTGGGAAGCTTGTGACTGAATCGGAGGTTCACTGTGATGCTGACAAATATTACAAAATCTGGAAGCACCACGAAGACGTTCCTAACGCAACCCCACATATTTCTGACGTCAAAGTTGCCGAAGGACATGGAACTACTTCAGGTTGTATCAAGCGATGGAACTTTGTTGTCGGTATGAGTTTATTACGATTCAAAGCGCATAAATTGTGCACAATTATGAGTTGTGTACTGTTATGACCCTTCTGGCTGCCCATAACAATTATGCGAGTGTAATAACTCTGCAATCTTTTTCTAGCCGTTAAAACAATCATTACTGAGTTATATTTACTCAAATCCAGTGTGTATGATGGCTGCACGTGTAGGGCCCTTATTAGTTAGGGTTTTAGTTTAGGGTTTCCTTCGGTATTTAAGACAAGCTATGTTGGAATTGTTGTTTTTATCAGATAATGAATTGAAGTTTTTGAGTGTAGAGGTTACTAAAGTTTTAGTCCTTTCTGTTACTGAGTTCTTCCATTGTGTTGTCAAAATCATCATCGTCCTTAACAATTGGTATCACCCAGTCGATCTTCTCTATCATCTACCATGACAGGACCAACTATTAAAGATGTGGATAATAAAGCAGTTGAGCTGACATCTATGCCGCAGAAACTCATAGATATTCATCTCAAAGATTCTGAAGAACGTGCCGCAGCTTTCAAAGCTCAAAACGAGACATTAAACTCACTAATTGCTTCTATCAATGCTCTTAATACAAATATACAAAAAGTAATTCCTCTCAACACCACCCCACCTCTATCTGGTGAGTCTTCAAATGTTCCAAGTTTTTTTAACAACAAAGTACACCAAGATTCTCACTTCAAAACCCTAAAATTGATTTTCCTAAGTTTAATGGTGATAATCCTCGATGTTGGGTTCGTAAGTGTGAACGATTTTTTCATCTCAAAGTCGTACTAGAACATCAAAAAGTTGAGGTAACTGTTATACATCTAGAGGGTAAAGCTGAGTCATGGTTTCAAGATTTTCAAACGGGTAAAACTATTATTTCTTGGTCTGATTTTTCTTCATCCTTATGTGAACGGTTTGAAGATCTGGCTAGTGAGAATTTTGTAGGCTGCTTTAATAAATTATCCCAAACTACTACAGTTGAAGAATTTTTTGAACGATTTGAACCCCTTAAAATCCTCATGCTTTTAAACAATCCAAACCTCAAAGAAGTAGGGCTGTCAACGGATTAAATTCCGTCGGATTTTCACCAATCCGATTCCGATAGGCTAAGTATTATCGGAATTCCGAAATCCGATAACATCCGACATAATTTTAAAATTCGAATCCGATTCCGATAGGTTAACTTATCGGAAATCCGATAAATTCCGATAACTTCCGATAATTCCTAAAAATATGAAAAAATTGGGTAAAAGGGATTAAAAATTACTAATCCGGTTAGAAATTCCGATAAATTCCGATAATTTTTAATAATGTATGATAATTTCTAAGAATACAATTTCCTATAGTCAACATCTTTATCCTAGAGGTAGGAAATTACTAATACATTCCTATGTGTTATCGGATGTCGGAACTTAACAATCGGATGGGGTCTAATCCGATTCCGTTACGTTAAGGGGGAAAATCCGATAAGAATTCCGACATCAGATATAACGGATAAAATCCTATAGGATTATGAATTCTCGAAAACGGATTTCGTATTTTGGACTATTATTGACAGCCCTACAAAGAAGATTATTTTGTGATGAGTTTTCTAGGAGGGTTAAAAGATTATATTAGATTTGCTGTAGAAATGCACAAACCAACAACACTGTCACAATCCTTTTACCTAGCACGCCTACAACAAAGTTCACTCACTTTTCAACCACCCAAACCCTCTTTTTACAAATCACCTACCACAACCACTTATTTTAACAAGTTTTCACCCACCCCACAAAAGCCCACTACATTATCATCTTCACCTAACAGTTCTGTGTCCATCACACCTTCATCTATCACCCAACCAAACAAGTCTTTGTATGTTCCACCACCAATAAGGCATTTATCCATAGAACAACAAGACAAACGCAGAGCTCAGGGACTCTGTTATAACTGTGATTAAAAGTATACGCCTGGCCATCGTTGCAAGCCTAAACACTTGTTCATGGTCATTACTGAAGAAGAGCAAACAGATTCTCCCCCACCCCCAACTAACACAGAAAATTCTGAATCCTTATTGGAGTCAGATATGGAGATTTCCTTGCACGCTCTCACAGGTACTACAAGTGCTGATACAATACGAATCCCAAGGTTTGTGAAGAATCATGTTGTCACCATCTTAATAGATACAGGAAGTACTCATAGCTTCATTGACTATGCACTTGTCAATCAATTAGGTTGTGACATACAACCTACAGCACACATGCTTGTTACAGTGGCAAATGGGCTAGGACAACAAGTACTGGGGTTTGCCATAATCTCCATTGGACAATGCAGGATCAAGAATTTCTTGGAGACTTAAGACTACTTCCACTAGGTGGTTGTGATATAGTCTTAGGAGCAGATTGGCTTAGCACCTTGGGAGATGTAACATTAAACTTAGCCAAACTATCAATTTCATTCCTTCATAATAATCAACTCATTACCCTTCAAGGATCCACATCTAATCCATCAATTATGATGATGAGTTGGAGTGCAATGAAGAGATTTTTGAAAAAGAATACCCCTGCATTAGTAGGACAATTCTTTCACATCACAGCTACACCTACACCTACTGAGGTACCTTCTGAAGTACTTAACCTTCTTGAGGAATTTAAGGATGTGTTTGCTGAACCCACCCAACTTCCTCCTCAAAGAAGTTTGGATCACAAAATTCAATTGAAACCCAATGCTCCTCCAGTATCTCTCAGACAATACAAATGTCCATATGTGCACAAGTCAGTAGTGGAATCCTTGGTGCAGAACATGCTACAAGAGGGTATAATTCAACATAGCCAAAGTCCTTTTGCTTCTCCTATACTCCTTGTGAAGAAAAAAGACAACACTTGGAGGTTCTGTGTTAACTACATGAAGCTCAATGAAATCACAGTCAAAGATAAGTTTCCAATTCCAATTATTGATGAATTACTTGATGAATTACATGGTGCTATCATTTTTACCAAATTGGATTTAAGGTCTGGATACTATCAAATAGAATGCACATTCCAGATATTCATAAAACAACATTTAGGACACACCATGGCCATTATGAGTTCAAAGTTATGCCATTTGGCTTAACTAATGCACCTTCCACATTCCAAGCCTTAATGAACTCAGTTTTTGGTCCATATCTCAGAATTTTGTTTTAGTTTTTTTTGATGACATTTTAATCTATAGCACAAACCTTCAGGAGCATATCCAACACCTCTCTTTGGTCCTTGCTTTACTCAGACAACACAATCTTTTTGCCAAGCTATCTAAATGCACTTTTGCATAACCTTCACTGCAATATTTGGGTCACATCATAACTGCTCAAGGAATAGCTGCCGATCAAGAGAAGATTCAGTGTATGCAAGAATGGCCTGTTCCCAATAATATGAAGCAATTGAGAGGGTTTCTAGGCCTTACTGGCTACTATAGAAAATTCATTAGAGGATATGGCTCCATTTGCAAACCTCTTACTGATATGCTAAAGAAGAATGCCTTCCACTGGTCTCCTACAACATTAAAAGCTTTTCACAATCTCAAAGCTACTATGTGCTTTACACCAGTGTTAGCATTACCTAATTGCTCCAAACCATTTATTGTAGAATCTGATGCTTGTACTCATGGAGTTAGAGCAGTCCTCATGCAGGAAGGAAGAGCTATAGCATTTTTCAGCAAACCTCTTGGTCCTAAGGCTCTAGGATTATCTACATATGAGAATGAACTCCTAGCTGTTGTCATGGCAGTGACAAGATGGAGGCATTACCTCTTAAGCCACCACTTCTTCATCAACACTGACCAGAAGAGCATTAAATATTTCATGGACCATAAAATCACTACAGTTTTGCAACAAAAATGGTTGGTTAAATTATTAGGATTTGATTACACAATCCAGTACAAAAAAGGTGTAGAGAATAAAGCTGTAGATGCACTTTCCATAATTCCCTCCACCACTGCATCAACCAGCTGCAATGTTTTAGCACTTTCCATTCCCACTTTGGCACAAGAAGTCACTTAGAGTTATACAGATGATCAGGTGCCCACCATAATCATTCCCTAACTATTACTTGACTCCACTGCTATTCCTCACTACACTTACTCAGAAGGCATTCTCAGATATAAAGGCAGACTTTATGTGGGAGAGAGCAATGGCCTCTGAAAGAAGCTTATAGAGTTTATCCATTCTTCATCTGTGGGAGGTCACTTAGGAGTGCAAGGTAGCTACCATAGAGACAAAAGCTACTTCTACTAGAAGGGGTTAAAGAAAGACACTACAATCTTTGTCAGCCATTGTGATACCTTCCAAAGAAATAAAGGAGAACATGTGCACCCAGCAGGTCTCCTCCAACCTTTACCAATTCCATCTCAAGTCTAGCAGCACATTTCCATGGATTTCATAGAGGGACTCCCTAATTCCAACAAGAAGGATGTCATTATGGTGATTGTGGACAGACTTACCAAATATTCCCATTTCATTGCTCTAACTCACCCATATACAACTCTTACTGTGGCTCAATAATTCTTACACACCATCTTCAAGCTTAATGGATTGCCAGCTTCTATTGTCTCAGATAGAGACAAAGTATTCACCAGCACATTCAGGAAAGAGCTTTTTAGATCCTTGGGCACAAGACTGCACATGAGTACTTCCTACCATCCACAAACAGATGGTCAAACTGAAAGACTAAATGCTTGATTGGAAGGATACTTAAGATGTATCACAGGGCACAAACCAAAAAACTGGAGAAGGTGGCTCTTCTTGGCTGAATGGTGGTACAACACAAATTACCACTCCATCTTGAAGATGACTTCCTTCACTGCATTGTATGGATATATACCACCTCATATGGCATTCCCTGTGGAAGTCACCACTTCAGTAGCTGTTGTTGAAGATTACCTTAAAGAGAGAAATGCTATACTAGACATCCTCAAGGAATCTCTCATCAAGTCTCAAGAAAGAATGAAAGTTTTGGCTGATAGATTAAGGACAAATAGATCCTTTGAAGTTGGTGATCAGGTTTATCTCAAGTTGCAGCCTTACATGCAATCTTCCATGGCTATTAGAAGCAACTTGAAACTTTCTGCTAGATACTTTGGACCTTACCAGGTGCTTCAAAAAATTGGAGAGGTTGCTTACAAACTTTCTCTTCCAGCTGATTCAAAGATCCATCCTGTATTCCATGTATCTCAACTGAAGAAAAAGATTTGTGCCACTGTAATTTGTTCAACCACATTACCCTCCAATGATGCATAAGGTGAAATTGTTCTCACACCTATTGCAGCTCTAGCTTTTCATCAAGATTTCCACCAAGGCCAACCAGTATCTCAGGTGCTCATCCAATGGTCACATACAGCTCCAGCTGATGCCACTTGGGAGGATGTTGCAAACGTTGAAGCTCACTTTCCTAAGTTCAATCTTTGAGGAAAAAGATTGTCTGGAGAGGGGGGTATTTGTTATGACCCTTCTGGCTGCCCATAACAATTATGTGAGTGTAATAACTCTTCAATCTTTTTCTAGCCATTAAAACAATAATTACTGAGTTATTTTTACTTAAACCCAGCGTGTATGATGGCTGCACGTGTAGGGCCCTTATTAGTTAGGGTTTTAGTTTAGGGTTTCCTTCAGTATTTAAGACAAGCTATGTTGGAATTGTTGTTTTTATGAATTGAAGTTGAGGTTGCGCTCTTTGAGTGTAGAGGTTACCAAAGTTTTTGTCCTTTCTGTTACTGAGTTCTTCCATTGTGTTGTCAAAATCATCATCGTCCTTAACATGTACATTCTTTTTATATTTTGCATTTAGCATGGATTTTTTACAATTATAACTATCACATATCTGTACACTATGTTTGCGTTCGCAGCGGTCCGAAACGAATTTATCCTTGAGAAAACAACATACAATGATGAAACAAGGACCATATATCACAGTAACATTGATGGAGACATAATGAAGAAATACAAGAAGTTTGATGCAATTCTTGTAGTTACATCTAAGGCTAATGGACATGGTAGTATCGTGAGCTGGACTATCGAATATGAGAAGATTAACAAAGATTCTCCAGTTCCAATTGACTATCTAGGTCTCTTCCAGTCGTTAATCGAGGACGTGAAATCCCACGTTTGCACTTCTGAATAAATAACCCTCTATGATGTATTTGGACCGATATCCATCCAACAATAATAGTCGGTCAATTCCTTTGTGTATGGTGTTTGTGTGATAATTTCCCCCCCACCCTCCCTAATGAGAGCAAGAATCTCAAAGCTCAACTCTTCCTAGCGATTTCCCGAATTTAAAATTCATCCGTCGGATCTGAAAGATATTCCGAAATTTATTTCCGTGTGAACTTTTCACGGCATCCATCAGATATGATTTGCATTTATAACTCATCCGTTGGATCAAAAAGGACTTCGCCTAGATATGTAGATTATTTGGGGGTTTATTTGAAATAGTAAACATGTATAAGGACCTTACATAAAAACTGCACTATTTACTTCGCGTCTTTTTGGTTCCTTTCCTTTGTATAGTTCTCGCTTCTTGGTTCCACAACGTGCATCGCACGTACACTCTTCTTGTAAATAATGTGCATAGACCCAGGTATGGTTTGTTTATTTCTTTGGTTATCGTCCTCTGTTTTAAGGCTTATCATATAAGCCTATGTCAATCGAGCGGTTTCTAGTCTCTGTGCATAGCGTTAATAAAAACCCTATCCATGAGCTATTGTGTATCAAAATGTTGTTTCTTAATTCTTGCACTATTTGCGAGAATCAGATGGTCTTGCAATATTTTTTCATCGTACAAATGATCTAACAATTAAAATTTGTCTGAACCAGTATTGTGATTTTTATAGTATCTACATTTATCCAAGTATTTATATATGGGCCGGGATCGGCTCATAGTCCTTAAATGCCAGAGTTCATCACAACCTTTTATGGAAAAAGTAATTATTGTACTTTGGTGCACTGACGAGGAAACTTCAAAGGTATTGATATGATTCAAGTGTTTCGCAACTGGGACATTGTTTTACACATGTAGAGTTTTGAACTCTCCCTCGATTGTATTATTTTCTTTTTCTAATACAATCTTTTTCCTTTTGAAGAAAAAAAAAAAAAAAAAAAAAAAACCTAATTCAGGACACACTTTATGAAGAGTTGTATTAGTATAGTCTTGTTTTCTGTAAATTTTTTATTTAAATCCAGCAAAATTTTCCCAAAAATAAGTTGCATCTTGTTTTCCAAAGAAGTCACCTTCGATAACATGAATATCAAACCATCCCGTGCGATTTTTTTGTTGTTGTTGTTAAAACGTCGAAAATCTTATGTTGCTTTAAAACTTTAAGATCTCTTCAACGTCCCGATGGAGATGATGTGATAGACAAAATTTAGGTTATGATAGGTTTCTCAACTTGAGAAAACCAAAGAGACAACTTTGTTTATATATGTTTGAATACATGACTTGTCCTATAAGAAAATAATTTGCATTAGCTTGGCGTACAATACATAACAAAAATAACTAAAGTTATAAACAGAAAAATTGTATAGCAACAGGAAAACAAAACTAAATTTCCTATTCTCTAACACCCTTCCTCGATCTAAGAGGGTGATCATAAAAAATAAGCTTAGAGCGTAAAAAATAAAATCGATCTCTTGAAAGACGTTTAGTGAAGACATCAACAACCTGGTCCTTAGAACTAACAAAACGAACATTTAACCGACCACGTTGAACTCTTTCGCGAACAAAATGATAATCAATTTCAATATATTTAGTACGACCATGTAAAATTGGATTCATAGTAAGATAGGTAGCACCAAGATTATCACACCATAAGAAAGAAAGAGTGCAAACCGGAACTTGAAGTTCTTTGAGGAGAGACTCAATCCACATTGTTAGAGCATAGCTCGGTTGAACACACCAAGCGTTGGTATGTCAAGTTTGGTTGGCATATTTTAGTGAACCAAAACTCATTTAAAGAGTCGCTTGATTATATATGCTAGAGTCAACTTCGTATAGGTTAGCTTGAAAGTATTAGGATATGAGACATTACAAGTATTACATGAAGACTTGAAGAATGTGAAGAAGTAAGGAGCTACAACGACGACATCATCCTTCCACTTGAGGTTAGTAATATTTGACTTGAACCGTTTCATTCCCTAACGTATCTTTCAAGTCGTGCATACTGAAAACATAACTGCGAAGTTATGAATGATTATACTCTAGTTAGACGTAGTATTAAGGAATACAATACGAAGTAGAACGCTTATCTTTTGAACTTCGTATATAAGACATCGACATAATCGTATGAATGCTATTGTGATTATGTATGGGTATGAGGTGAATATTTCATCCCAGGAAACAATGTTTTACATTAGTTTAAAGGAAGTAAATTCATGAACTTGTTTTGTGAATCGAAAGGGAAATCGCTAGGCTTATTGGTATTGTTATTCATTGCAAATCTTTTGAATTACCAATATGTGTGTTTAGTATAACCGCTCATGACTTGCTTATGTTCTTGGTTAAACTATTCACAAGGCCTGACTTTTGTATTGGTATGACTTTTATTAGTGAAACCGATCTTAAGTAATCACCTGAGATGGTATGATTGATTTGTTGTAATTGGTATGACCAACTCTAGTCATTGGGGAACCGATCCTAGTAAGAGGTGAAACCGATCACAAAAGGGGAATCGATCCTTGTAAGAGGTGCAACAATTTTCTAGTTATTGGGAACCGATCCTATGAACATGTGCAACACATTTTTAGTTATTGTGAACCGATCCTATGGAAATGTGCACCAAATACAAGTTAGATACCATATATATGTAGGAACCGATCCTAGTACCTAGTCAACCAAGTTTTGGTAACTAACGTGACTAATTCTAGTACCCACATGGAGGTAGAACCGAAACTTGTTTTGGTAAAACCGTTAAACCCATGTTTAGTGATTTGATAGGATAATCAATCACATAGTTCTTGGAAGTCAGATGAACCAATTCTAAACTTGTTTTTGAAGTGTGGCAAATCGGTTCCAAGATTGTAAGTATGAAAAAGGACTTACAAAGTAAAGATGTCGACATACTTTTAACATGTGCAGTAACGCTTATCTTTTATTGTTCAAAGATATTCCTTAATAGCTAAAGGAGAATCCCGGATCGAAAATAAATTGAGAATCTTTTAATTAAGGTTTTTAATTTTATATTTGGAAAATAAAAATTAGTAATGTGTATTTACTAATTGGAGATATCTAGTGAGATTTCGGTCAATATTTGGATAAAGCATTTCCAGGAATTATGGAAACCGAATTTGGAAATATATTGCATATCTTGAGAATATTTTCGGTTTATGAAATTCCTTGGTGTCCAAACTTCCTTGGTCTATAAATATTGAAGTTTGCATTTCGAGCAAACTAATCCTCAGAGCCAGCAAAACTACCTAGTTGTGTTGTTACTGGTGGAGCCGCCTATTCGGAGAGGAAAGTAACCTAATTAGGCAAAATCTCTTACGGCCGCTCAGTTTAAAGAATTCTTTGGGATTGAGAAGCTCTATTAGTACCGTTGATGGGAAACTAGATAATTGCAGTTTATTATTAGTTTTCGATTGATTTGATTGACTAACAGTTATTGAACTTTGATTGCACCTAGTTTGTTTATGCTTGAGAATCTTCTCTTTTGATATAAGATTCACTCAAACTAGATCGAAGTTTCGACGGGGATCTTTAGACTGTTTTTAGATCTAAATACTTCTTGTGTTAATCCATTGTTAACAGACTCCGTTCTGTGTGTGATTGATCACAAGAGATTCAAGTTGATTGTGTGCAGGTGTTTATTGAAGATCTAAGAAGATTTGAAGACGAAGAAGATTTCTGATTTAGGTTCATAATCTTTGGTGTGCACAATACTTGTTTCGGGTAAAGAGGATCCAACTATAATCGGTTCATCTTTGTGATAGATTGGATTGATTAGTTGAGTAGATCGGCATCAATACAATTCTCTGTGATTCAAAGTATTGATTGCAAAATCTTGACAATTACTTTGGTAGTTGTTATTGGATAGATCTAAGGACCTGACAAATGAGTTTATTGGGATAAACGGAAGAGCCTTTTGTTGAACTCATATCACGTTGATTGAAAAGAGTTGTTACCAAACAGATTTGTTGTTCCTTTACTGTTTGGAATACGAACCAAAAGAATTGTTCCAAGTGCGTGACTTATTACAAGTTGGAGGCGCAGGGATACAGACGGAACTAGGTGAACTATAGGTTTAGTTGCTTGGTCTCAACTATATGAAGTTGGTTTAGATTTTGTATAGCGGCTTAATCCTGAGAGTATTCAATTCTGGACAAGGTCCCGGGGTTTATCTGCATTTGCGGTTTCCTCGTTAACAAAATCTTGCTGTGTCATTTACTTTTATTTTCCGCGATTATAATTGTTGTTATTATAATTTATAGTAAATTACACAAACGTTAATTCCTATTTACTTGATAGCAATCCTATTGTGTTTGGTTAAGTCCGAACCTTTTATCAAGTAAACATACTTCGTTGTTGTATTGTCTCGATCTCGTTTCCATAGACGATCACACGAAGTGTGAACCGATTAGTTGTATTGTCTCGACTCAGTCCATAGACAATCACTTTCGGAGAAAGGACTTATAGGTGGAAAAGTTTTAGATTGAGGTATATTTGGGTACCCTTGTCTTTTCACACATCAGTTCAGCAGTAGCAATGGAAAGTCCCCGGTATTCAGCTTCCGTACTCGACTTAGAGACAGTTTTATGCTTTCTAGAACTCAATGAAATAATATTTGATCCCAAGTAAACACAATAACCACTAGTGCAACGTCTATCAGTTGGATCACCAGCCCAGTCAGCACCCGTGTAGGATTGAAAACTTAGTTGCAAACTAGAAGAAGGCTTGAGAGTAATACCATAAGAGGAAGTACCTTGTAGATAACGCAAGATTCTCTTGGCTAGAAGAAGATGCTTGTCAGTTGGATGTTGCATAAATTGACAAACTTCATTAACTGAGAAGGCAAGCTCAGGCTGTGTGATCAACAAGTATTGAAGACCGCCAACAAGACTCCGATATTAAGTAGGATTTTTCAAAGGAACCCCACCTTCTGGATTTAGCTCAGTAGAAGTAGTAAAAGGAGTACTCACAGGCTTTACTCCTTGCATATCGGCACGCTCCAATAAATCCTCTATATAACGACGCTGGAAAAGAAACAAACTATCAGTTGTTCTTGTAACTTCAACACCGAGAAAAAGAGACAACTCTCCAAGATCCTTTAGTGCAAATTCCTTGTGTAGATTGTCAATGAGATGTTGCAAATAAGAAAAAGAGGAGCCGTGTTAAGATAATATCATCCACATATACAAGAAGATAAGTAACATCCGTAGTTGAACGACGAATAAACAAGGAAAAATCTGCTCGGGAAACAACAAAGCCAAGTAGTTGTAAAAATATACTAAGACTAGTGTACCACGCCCTTGGTGCCTGTTTCAGGACATATAAGGATTTATGTTGTCGACAAACATGATCAAGACAATTGGGATCAGCATAGCCAGGAGGTTGCTTAATATAGACCTCCTCCGTAAGGAAACCATTGAGAAATACATTTTGAATGTCAAGTTGTCGAATAGGCCAAGAAAATGTAAGAGAAAGAGTAAGAACAACATGAATTGTACAAGGCTTGATAACCGAATTAAAGGTTTCGCCATAGTCCTTTCCTTCACGTTGATGAAAACCTTGAGCCACTAGACGAGATTTACGTCGTTCAATAGTTCCATCAGCAAGGCGTTTGACACGAAACACCCATTTAGACCCAACCACATTCATATCCGGAGTACGTTGAACATAAGACCAAGTGCCATTTTGGACAAGAGCATTATATTGGTCATCCATAGATTTACGCCATTTAGGATCTTCCTTTGTCTATGAATAACAAGTTGGCTCAAAGAAAGCATCAGTAATTGTAGCATACTTCGAAGCTAAAAGAGTTTTTGGTTTAAAGATGCCATCCTTCCCCCTTGTAACCATGGAATGAGCATTCTTCATTGGTGATCGAGAAGGGGGGACAGAATTTGCAGGTGAAGTGCATGAGGAGATAGTAGAATCTGGTGTTGCAATAGAAACAAAACTATCACCAATCAGTTGTTCTTGTGCTATACTTGGTTGGGCAGTAATGGAAACTGACTGTTGAGCTTCAGAAGGAGCAGGAACAAGCGACGGAAGCTTCATGTTGTAAGTTCGAAGAAAACGTTGAACCCCGGGTTGAAAGGACTGTTGAACTTCCGTAGGAACAACAGCAGGTTGAAAAGACTGTTGAACTTTCGTAGGAACAACAATAGATATTTCAGCAAGTTGAAAAGACTGTTGAACTTCCGTGGAAACAACAACAGATTTTTCAGCAGGTGGGTTAGTAGTCGCTGACGAGGAGGACTACTGACAGTTTAACGTGGAAGAAAAATCCAACTCATGTACAGCTACTGTGCGGGACTCTGGCAGATCAACAACTGTTGTGTGGTTGGTGGACTCATTAAGCTGAATATTAACATGGCGTAGATTTAGACTCTGGAAAGCTAGCGGAAGGAGTAATCTGCAAGGCATTAGGAGAACTACAAACATGAAAAGATGGAGAAGAAATATTGGCAGGAGGGGCGGATATAAAAGCAAAACTTGGAGGAGGGGACATGGCTGCAAAAGCGGGAAAGAATACTAGTGGAAAATGCAATAAAAAATTCTGCCAAAAAAACACTTAAAACCTCTAAAAACGACTACTTCTGGGAGCCCTAACATTGTAGTCTTATTTTTCAAAACGACTGTGTCTGTGATTCTTTATATTTTTCAAATTACGTCTTCCTTTGACAGTCCGTCAAGTAACACTGACAGGAGCAGCCGTTTTGCTAGAACAAATTTTATAATTTTTTTTTGATATTGATGATTCAGCTAAATCAGTTTTTGATTCAGCTGAATCTTAAACTAGAATCAAATATATTAGCAACGAACAAGAAACTAAAATTGAATGAAATTCAATCAATAACCATGCAACATGAATTCTTAAGTTGAAACATTCCCCATTAAATTAAAATTTGAATTATATGTATGTACAACACACTGATCATAACTGATTTCACTTGACACTTGGGTTCAGAATAACCAAAAAATTGTAAACAAAACCTGAACTAACACTAATACCAGTTCTAAGTTTTCTTAAACATAAGAGCAACCCAACAAAATGATGCATTATCTGATGATGAACTGAGCCGCATAACATACCTGCAACAAAAATAAGCTTGGGCATTAGTTAACAATTTAA
>JAJJMB010006270.1:0-25645 GCA_023531105.1 Papaver atlanticum
TTAGGCCTAAAATAAAATAAAATATATATATATATATATATATATATGTAAGCCTTTTTTTGCTTCTTTGCCCCCTTTAAAAAAATTTGCACCATATAACAAATTTTTGCACCCCATCTCATGATTCTTGGCTCCGCCCTCTTCCGGGACAGTTTCCACATCCCCTCGCTACCCTCCACCACTGCAAACCTGTTAGGGTTCTGAATTAGGATTTAAATTAACCTTTTTTTTGTGAATTTCAAACCATTATATTAAGGTTCATCTAAGATTTATTTTTCCTGATGTTTCCTAGTTATTTTCTAGGGTTTCAATTATAGTTGATATTCTTTTACAAATCAGGTCTTATAAAGGAGGGTACATCAGTGAACAAGATGGGTTGTGCCAAATCATCTTAAGCTAAACAAGACGGTAATTATTGTTTTGGGGTAAAAACTGATTCTGCTGATTTCTGTAAATTTGGGTGTGTTGATGAGAAACAAATTCAAACCCTCAACAAATGTACTGCACATGAGTACTTTTAGATTCGAGAGATCAATCTATAAGACTTTGGCCGAAACCAATAAATGGTCGTTCCAGATTCGGTCACAAAGTGAAGGAGAAGGGTTGATCTTAGGGAGGGAAGCGAAGAAGGTGTTTGAGATCAGAATGTTGGATTATGAAGGTGTGGCTGTTTTATGATGTGGAACTGGCTTGCAGAATGTAAGCTATCAGTTCTCGGTGTTTTCTGAATACTTGTGTTGATCACACTCGTGTTCTGTGTTGAAATAGGTTGAAATCCTATTTATACAAGTCATGTTCGAGCGCACCCTGATCTCGTAGGAAGTAGAGGAAGTTAAGTAGTGGAGAAGTGGGGTTGTGCAAAAGGTGGTGACCATCACGTTTCCATTATGAGGGAAGACTGGTCACCCTTTTCACCCACTACTCTCTCTCATTGCTGTTAACCGTCCGTCCTTTCCTAACACTTTCTCGTAATGGGAACGTTGCACGCTGCACGCCGTAAACCGCCAGACCAATACCCAGTGAACATCCCCAAGTTTGTGACATGTTTGATTCTCGAGTATTTTGTAGGAAAAATATATACAGCAGGCTGTTGAATGCGACAAGTCATGAGACTCGTTGCTTAAAGTAGCATATAGTGCTTTTAGGTCAAATAATAAAATTATTTGTGGAATCAATATTTATAAAGCATCGTTTATAATTGATGCACATGAAGCATCGCTTTTAAACAAGCTGCTAAAAATAATCGATGTGCAGGAAGCATCGTTATTTTAGAGCTCGTCCAAATTAGTCGCGAGTTGAACGTCTTAAAATGAGCGTGACCGGCCATTTTCAGGGAGCTGGTATGAGCTGTGCGCGTGTGTCTGAGGCTGGCCGGTCGGTCCCTATAGGAGAGTGGCGACTGGTAGCCATTCTAAAATCCTATCGGTCGATCCAGGTTAGATCTGGACCGCTTAAATCGGCTAGCCAAGTTGAGTGGCTGAGACGATTTGCGGCAGTTAATGACTGCTATAAAATCATAAAAATTGTATATAAGCAGCACGAACGACCACCTTTGGGCGATCATTTGGGAACCCTATGGGCAAGCTACAACTTGGCCGATCGTTCCATATGGAAGAGGGATGGCCGGTGATTACAGCGTTACCCTGTTGGCCTCCTGAAAATAAATCTAGACAATCCGACTAGGCTAGCGAAGTTGGATGGACGAGATGATTTGCGGCAGTTGCGTACAGCCGTTGATTCAATTTAGGGTTTATAATCCGTGTGGCCAACCCTATTTAGGCTAATCGATTCAAGGCACTGGACATTGGTTTGAGCAGGCCGATTGGTCAGATGCAAAGGCGGGCTGCAGGTGAGCATGCTGACATCTATTGGGACAGCAGCACGCTGTCGCAATGTAAATTAAGGTTTCTGAAACAGCGTATTCACCCTAGTTTGAGCAAACGATTTGATGCGCTCCTGGCTTGCCATGAGAAAGTTTATTTACCAGGGATGGAGCTGGTCACCGGTGAACACACCAGCACCTCTTTGATCATTTGAAGGAAGATCTAGACCGTCCAACTAGGCTAGATAAGTTGGCCGGATGTGATGGATTTGAGACTGTTATGATCGGTCTTAGCTCATTTGAGCCTCTCTTTCAACAGCGCAATCACCCTGGTTCTGTCTAGCGATCAGGGGTGCTGCGGGTGAACTAAAAGGATTTTGATCGGATGGGATACTAGTGGGCCCGCCGGTAGACATCATGGAGACTGCCTAGTTACGCTGGGAAGAGGCTAAGATTGTTGAATTGACTTGCCAAAACGTGTGGCCGTGATTGCTCTTTAAGAATAACATGGACAGTCTAGGTCTTCCTTGAGGAATTTATGCATGTTCGTGCTAACTTTTAATTAAAAGCGCGTTGACATGAAAATCTCTTTATCAGAGAGTGGTGTAGCCTGCGTGAGTGTTTTCATGCAGATCTCAATACTGACACTTCGGGAGATTCGTGCTACTCCGCTGCAAGTGAACATTAATCGTCATGTCATTCCAATATTGAGAGCTCAGCTGGGAAACATAGCATAGAATAAATACTCGGCAAGCCATGCATTAGTAAATAATGCCGGCGAGATGTTAATAAAATTTACAGAATATTTTAGATTGTTGCTACATGCACCAATACTATTCTGGATAAAATCATATATGAGTATATTGAATTTCTCAATACATATGTAAGTGAAGTGGCATAGGCACTCATCACTTTTAAATGGCTCTATTTCATTAGTGAATAATGCAAATAGGAGCTTAAATACTCATTAGGCTCTATACTAGTGAACAATTCATCTAGGAGCTTGAGTTTTAATACAATATGAAGAGCGGCATAGGCATTCATCATATTTTAATATATTCTTCAAACTCCTTGCGGAATATGGAATATCAAGATCTACTATTTCTAACACCGGGTCAGTTAGACAGACTTTTACAGTTTTCGCCCTAAACTAAAAACCACCATCAACAATTATGACAGGGATCATTGCTATGGAAGAATAAAAACTCGTTGTTTAAATCAGCTCAGTTTTGATCATTGCATCTAGCAGAAATAACTAGAAGGAAAACTTTTAATTGTGATTGTTTTTTTATGACATTCCTGAATTTAAATTAAATCAATGAGGCAATTTTAGTCGGACCAACGTGTGCAGAGTTTGACCTATTTGTATTCAAGATAGAATCAAAAGATACCAATTAGTACTGATTTAGCCTGAATGAGAAGATCACAGTAAAACTCATTTAGTCAGACCAACCAAAGATCAGTATAACTATTTTAGCCTCATTAAGCAGATCACAGTTGCAAAATTAAGCCAATGAAGGAAGAAAAAATAACACATCTATCAGTAGCGATTCATCCTTCTTCTTTTTTAAATCAAAGTAAACATCGTTAATTGCAACTTATTACTCTTAATTATACTTGTTAAAGCACTGCTCGGTCGAACTCGCAAGCGTTGCTATCTCAAGCTTAGTTGATCAAAACTATATACTTGAATTCTAGTCTACTTATAGTTATGTCTCGAATTGGGATAGAAGTGTGTGTTGAGATTCAAACTTCACGACGTTCACCAATTGAAGAAGAAGATCTACTGAAGAGCTTGGAGGAACTTCATCAACAAAAGGTATGTGGAGACTAAAACTTATCTATCACTCAGAAGTCTATTCTATTCTATCTTCTAATGAGACTAAGTCGTATAGCTATATAGATTTTTACATTATACACATTTGATATTTCGAGCCGAGTTTATCTCGCTTATCTATTTCTTGAAATATGTGTTGGAAGCTTTTAGCTTTAGCTAAGTTCATCATATTCTTGACGAGTTTAGTTGGAACAATTTATTTGTTGGAAACTAAATATTAAGTCAAAAGATGAACATGTGAAAATTACCTTTAAATATCTTATATGATTTGTGTGAGACAATCATTTGATGTCGACTTGGGAGTTTCGTATTGATCGATTAATCACTTGAAAATTACTTGAAGCTAGTTGTATGTGTAAGATTATAATTGTTGTCTTCCAAGGATGTTTCAATGATTAAATGAGAGTTTTAGAACAACTACCATGTATGGATATATTACAGGTTGCATACTTTGTATGTTAACTATGTAAGTCTAGTTCAGGTCCGGAACTATTGTTCGCGAACTATGTTTCCGAACTGGTTTACCTGTGAAAGGGTCCGGAGCTTTTGTCCGCGTACCTATTTGCGAACGGACTAGACAAGTCCAAGTCCGAAGCCGGTGTTCGCGTACCATGTTTGCGAATGGTTGGGCCAATCCAAAGTCTGGAACTCTTGTTCGCGTACTCAGTTTGCGAACAGAGTGGTTAAGTTCTAAAATCGGTAAAGTGTGATTTTCATACTCATGAAATCAGGTTCGTTTCCGAACTATGTCTGCGAACTAAAGTCCCTGGAACTTTAATGTATTAAGGTATGTGAACTAGTTTTACAAACCATGACATTATGTTCATGAATTGGTTCTTGTATAAGTACTTTGTACAATTACAAACCAAACCGATTTTATTTCAAATGGTTCATATACATATTTCTATAATATGATGAACATTTGAACAACTCTCTTGAAATACATTTAGATTCATTTGATTATCTATCATGATTAATTGATCATCATATTTGATCTAGAAGTGTTAGATGAATATGGCTAAGTTATAAGTGTTAGTATGGCTAACTTCGGTTAACTATTATAAAGCCAACTAAGTATACACGTTTGGGTACGGTTTATCCATATCTAAATGTAGGTATATTTCATTTGTGTTTATCAAGCTAATACCATCTAACGGTGGAGATTGATTGCTTAATTTCTAAGCAGACTTAGCTTAAATCTTAAATCAGAAGTTCATCTAACAATGAATATTGAATGCTTTGTTACTAAGCTATCTTAGCTTTGATTGTAAATAACCCTGATTTGAAAGGCTATATAAGGGAGAACTCTCTAGCATCTGGGAAACCTAATCCCGACACTTCCGTGTGTCCTAGTTGCAAACTAGAGTCGATTCTCCTTTAACCTAGGTTTTCCAAAACCATTATTAGGTTAACGACTTAAAGACTTCATTTGGGATTCGTGAAGCCAGATCCAACTATTTTTTCTATAGTTGTGTATTCTGATCTTACTTTTTCTATCGTATTGAGTTTTATCTTCTCTAAGATTTACTCGAGATTTATCTCCGATAGGTAATATATAAAAAGTAATCACAACAGTTCTTCGTCTCAGACTCTTGTGATTCCACGATAATTTTTTTCTGTTAATCAGTTGGGTTATTGTGAGGTGATGATATTTTTAGGATGTTCTTCGGGAGTATAAGTCTGGGGTATTAGTTGGTTCCTGTTCACCTTGATCTTTGTATTGAAAGACGAAGCAAAAAGAATAAAGGATAGACATATCTGTGGGAGACAGATTTGTTTATAAGTCTTCGACTTTGGGTCGTAGCAACTCTTAGTTGTGGGTGAGATCAGCTAACGGAATCAAGTGCGCAGAATCTGGCGTGGTTCTTGAGGCGTAAGGAACGCGACTGTACCTTAATCGGTGTGAGACTTGGTTAGGGTTCAACTACATTCCAGTCCGAAGTTAACTTGTAGTAGGCTAGAGTCTGTAGCGGCTTAATACAGTGTGGTGTTCAAATCTGGACTAGGTCCCGGGGTTTTTCTGCATTTGCGGTTTTATAGTTAACAAAATTTATGGTGTCTGTGTTATTTCTTTTCCGCATTATATTTGTTTATATAATTGAAATATCACAGGTTGTGCGTAGTTCAATCAGTTGATAAATCCGACTTTTTTTGTTGGATAGAACTTGATTGACACTTGGGCGTTGGTCTTTGGTACCGTCCGAGTTATTTCACATATCAATCAGGCTTATAGATTTCTATCTGTTTGATTTGCTGATTGTATTGATAAAGAGATAAAGCTCTTTGATATACTTCTTGATTGAGTCTCACTTTTAAGTTGGTGCTCTCAGAATTATATTGGAGTTTAGTCCATACAAATTTTCGAACGAATTTATTGGGTGTGGTTGTTATACCCCCGCTTTTTCAATACTTGTGATTGATTTATCCATATTTAAGATTGAAAATCACAAACAAACTTGAGTTACTATGTTTAACCATAATCGGTCGACGTTCATGTCCATATTTACCGATTCCTATGACAATAGGTCGATGTTCACGACTACGTCTACTGGTTTATTCTGCATGTATTATCTGGTTGAAAAACATCTGACAAGAATCGGTCGATGTTTATGCCCACATCGGTTATAGAAAATACCCATTTATTTTTTGTTAATTTTGTAAGCTACAATCGGTGAATATATTGAATATATATGATTGAATGAAAAAGAAAATTTTATGAAAATTTTATACCCAAATTGAAAATGAGTATGATTTGTACTCTTACTGAAAATGTGTATGACGATCATACCCATTTTCAAATAGAGTATATAGAGTATGGCTCATACTAAGTATGATTTCATACCCACTCTTAACCCGAATGTAGATTTGAATTGTGTTTTATACCTAATTTTCAGTATGTTATTTTTTTTGCTAGAATATGCTAATGTTTACATAAACCGATTCTTAGTGGAAAAAAATCCCAACTTGTCTATGTACTTTTTAACCTGTAATCAGAATACATGAGCATTCGTATAAATCGATTCTTTTTGTGCGTTGTCTGGATCGATCTATGTGTGTGTATCGTGCTCACCGATTTTCACAATCGGGCTATGTAGTAAGTAATATGCACCGATTCTTGGTGTTCTTCGTGAATGAAAACATCAACCCAGAATCGGTCAACGCGTGCATGAGTATCCACCAATTCTGGGTTGATTTTTGTCAAAAAAAAAAAAATCAAAATCAAAAATTTTCATGTTTTAATGATGAATTAATGTTAGTTGATTTCAAGGTGAAACTTGATTAAACATCCATTAATCATCCAAATCAACACTAATTAATCAGGAATAAATTAGTTATTAAAGAAAATAGTTAGCTAATGAGTTTTTCATTTTACTTCGAAATGTATTATTTTGTCATGTAGTAATAGGTCGTCAACAATTCACTTAGGCTCAAGCTAGCCACGCTTTTTTGAACCTCATATATATGTAAATTACACAGACTGATAATAAGTTAATACACCGTACATAACTTAATTATATTAAATCATAATTGTATGATGAGAAAATGTATCTGAGTATTTCACCGAAAATATACGCATTAAGAAGAATGCATTACGACCAAAAACAGGGGAGCAACACACGACTGCTCGAAGTGTCAACCGACTCAACCCTAATATACGCATTGGGCATCTAGCAATCAGCAGCAGCACGTCAGAGGGAAGAGCTACAGATTTCGAGAGGTTACCCATTTCCATCAGAAACATGCTCACAAAATGTCGTTCGAGCCTTCGAGGAATGTCAACATCATTGTCATTCGATTTCAATGGCTCGTCTAGAGATGGGAAATGGATGCAGTATTTGGGAGACGAGGCATTTGGAGCCACAACCCCAGCATTTCCTAGTCATGGAAAAATGTCCTATCTTCCATCAAAGGTATAAGCTACAATAATTCCTTGAAATCAAGTTTATCCATCTTAACTTTATTCTAACACGTCAGTTTGATAGCAGCGTACATGCATGGATTACGTATAACCTTAGTATATTGAATATGGTTTGCAGGTTGATATAGCATTAGAGTGCGCAAGGTTACAGCATATATAGACTATCATTGCCTTCATTGGAAGTCGATGACTTCCCTGAATTCGACTTTACAGACTCAAAATTGCAACATCACCACCAACAACAACCCATGGCTAGGAAAAACACCAATGGACCAGATATCTTACAAGAAATACTTTCAGTTGCTAGTGCCTCTCAAGAATTGATAAATGGACCTAATAGTTATCAAGAAACATGGGCGGGCAATTATTCCAGTTACTTGGATGAGTTTGTTATGGATTTACCCGAAATAGGACAAATAGATGATCAAGAACATTGCTTAGTCGGAAACATAAGTTCCTCCTTGGCGATAAATAAGCCTTGGGGCGGAGTAGATCAACACGCAAGGTTTATCGATATCAATGATTTAGAGGAAGAATTCAAGACTGACAGTAGGATGGTAGAAAATCTGAGAGGGGTTGGAATGTCATCTAAAGATCTCGAGAAGGTATGACTAAAATGCCTCGAAAACTCTTTAAATCACCCTCCATTCATATTTTGGTTTCTTAGACGTACAAATTCTGTAAGTATATATAATTTATTCATTTATAAATGTTTTGATGATCTATCAGACAATGCTGGAAGAACACAAGATGGTTCCCATTGAAAATGTCTCCAGTTTCCACAGAGGAGAGGGAGAAGCCATGAGAGGTTAGTTTCTATACCTCTCTTTGTTGTCTCTTTGTTGTTCGTTATTTATTTTTTCCCCAAAATTTGATTCAGAAAAAATTAATTATAACTTTGTTTTCAGAAAATACTAATAACCAAATTGATAACTTCAACCAATTTAAAGAAGAGTACTCTAATGATTACTCAACTGGATTCGTTAATGATGACCCTGATGATAATAATGGAATCATTTCCGAAGGGGCAACTACGGATGAATCTTTGAGTATGCCAACTTTTGAAGTTTACGAGAAAATTGAATTTAAGCAAGGAATGTACTTTGTTTCCAGTCACAAGCTAGCTGATACATTCTATCATCAGATGGAACCCTCCAAGACTGTTACGGTGCATCTTAATCAGGTAACATCCCATAATTTCCCGATTATGAAACCTACTGCAAACATCACGACAAGAGTTAAAAACCGAAGTTCATCATCTAATTTTGGGGAGTCCAAAGTCATGGCGGGGTTAACCAAAAAAAAAATATAGATGCTAAATCGATATGGACGTGCTCACATTTCTTATCCATAACAATGAAAGTTGTTATCCATATAGTTGCACTTCTATTGACAAGTTGTCTGTACGAAGAACATCAGGATCGTAATAATGCAACAATGAAAGATCAGTTATAACCAGTGAGTGCAAAGTTGTGATCCAAAAAAGAGATGATCATCCAGAATATTGCAGCAGTTTTCGACTGAGAAAGAAGATTATGCCAGTAACAATTGGAAGTCATGATAATTCATGTAACGCTACTTATGACCAGAAGAGTGGTGTTTGCGATGCTAACGGAGAAGGATACATTTGAAGTGAAATTTTTAACAAGAAATGGTCCTCCTCTCCAACTGCTTTAGCTAACTTTGCATTAGGGTTTCATCACATAACATGTTTCCCTTGACATTATACTAGTACTAAGATTAATTTCATCATATCTTTGTTACATACATACAACTGTATTTATACACAATAGGAAAGGCACTTGGTATCCATCCCATCTCAAGATGAAGGATGTTATCTTAATGTATAACACTGTAATGATTAATTGTTCTATATATATTAACAAAGACATAACTGAGTCCATAATTGAACTTCAATTCCGAATTCTGGTATGCAAGATTACAAGTGATTAAGCATTTTGCTATTATGTTCTCCCCGTTCTAGTTACGTGTTCATTAATGAAATTTCAACACCACAAAATAAAAATAGGTCAAAATTCATATTCTTAAATTGTTTATTTAGGCTCAGATAAGACATGCTTCGTACCTACAATCGTCTTCATTGTCGTCCTTCTTCTCTGTATCGCCTTCTCTGGTCACTTCTAGTGGGCAATCGATTTCTCGGGACAAATCCATAGGTGGCTCTATCATTACTCGCAGTAATAAATTAACATTTTGATAAAAAAGAAAGAAAAAACAACTAATTCTGTCGGTCATTGTGTATTATAATATCATAAAATTACGTAGCATGGAACTTTACAGTCTACGACAACTTACATTACCATTAAACGTCATATGATCCCCTGTAAAGCATGTCATCAGAGCACCCCTCATATAATAATGCTTTTCTTGCATAGCTGTTTTTTTCTTTTTTTTTCTTTGATAGTTCACAGAAAATAGATTAAAATGCACACAAATCGTTTGCGGGCGAATACAGTTGACATAGAGCTAAAGCCCACAAAAACAAAACAAAAAGCTAAAGCAAAGAAATTTCTAAGAACACAAAGAGTGTCAACAGAAGAACACACAACTTGTAAAACAAAAATCAAAGAGCAATTAGCGAACCACAATGAGGACCACTTTTCTTGAATAGCTGTTAAAACAATCCTCATTTTATATACTCGCTTCTTTTTGTTTTACCTAATAATGCATGTGAACTCCACTAGAACGTAGCAGGAAAGAAATTACTTGTAATTTTCTATTAATCTTCCCAGAAAGTATCCAATTTTGGTTGTTGGAGGCGACTAAGGACTTCAAAGACTCAACACATTTCCCTACTCGCTCTCAGGACTATCTCCTAATCGCCATAACCAAATGAGTGAGTTCTATCAATCCTTTGATAGAATTGCTGTTCTTGCCCACACCTGAATGATTGAGTTCTATCGATCCTTCGCTAGAATACATTCTTGGGGTTCTGCAGCTAAGTTCTGTTAATTCGACCATTCGGTAGAATTCATTCTCGGAGTTCCATCGGGGATACTCATCGGCGGGCCCAAGTAGGGAAGCTGTTTGGTTCGTACAAGACATGTTTGGTTCAAACTACAGTTTATCAAGTAATTTCTGACTATTGCTGTATACAATTGCTGAAAGCCTGCTTTCAACGAAGTGTTTTAAGTTCAAAAACTATAAAATAGCTAAGCTGCACACCATCTATTTTGATTAGTATTCTTATTTCATATTGCTATTATACAAATAAGTTGGACTTCAGTCATATGTACAACCATGGATCCCAACCAGTTTAGGCGCTTACGGCTTAGCTACCCATGCTAAATATTCAGGGTTAGACTGTTGCACAGCTTATAACTGGTTCAAGAGACGAGAAGAAACGTCAGTGTTTCCGTATAGGAGAAATACCACAGAAAAGTTGCCATCAATATAGTTGATGTAGTTCAGATTTATTAATTTCAGTCAGCAACATAAATGTGAATGAAAAGCTTTGCAGATAAACACATTATATCCCCAAATCCTTTTACTAAAGAGAGCTGTGTAAAAGAAATTTCCAAGGTCTGCTCGAGGTTTGGAGCAAGTGGTTCCAAACTTTACCTGGTTGCAAAATAATCTCCTAAACATGATAACATATCTTATAAGTTTTAAGTTTATATCGCGAAATTCCTAAAACATAACACATGTGAGGTTGTAGCTTACATAATCTCTGGCTCTTGCACGTATCACAGAAGATTAGAGAATTATGAATAAGGTGTGTCTTAAAGTATTACCTTCTTTAGAGCTATCTACCTAATCCCGAACTGGCAACAGAAGTAATTTGACTTCATGTCACTGCTGTGAATGTAGAAGACCCCACTATATCCTTGTTGAAGCTTCTTACCTGCCATTAAAATACAGGAAAGTAAACAACTCGTAACTAATTGCATAAATAAGTATAAACTAGCACATATCTTGCATATCATCGTTTGCAATTCGAAACTCAAGTGCATATAAAACAATCTTAACAGCATACACAACCGTATAAAACCTCAATTTTTAACAGCTAAAACAAATCTGCTTCACAAAAAGGTGCCGTAAGATGAAAATGCAGAGGCTCTATTACTGAGACATGCAATTTTTTAACAGAAAACTTATTCAAATGAACAAACGACAAATTAAGGTTTATAAAGTACTTCATTAATCCACATAATCTTACTTTCTCTTGAATGTTTAAAAGGATGGAGCACTGGGTTGCAGTTAGGCACACCATGTTTCTGGGAAGAAGTCAGCATATTAATCCAATTAGGGGTTCTGGGAAGCATTTTAATCAGCTTCATACAGAAAAGATGCCGACATGGATCACGAATTGCAGAGGAAGGAGCAGCAAAGTACCCCAGTGGCATGAGACTTGGCTTTATTTACAAAGCTGCGGTAGTTTGTTCTGTTTTAGTAGCAGGAATTCACTTCTTGATGCTGTGGATGATATTAACTGGATACGAGGCCCTTTGCAAATCGAAAATCTCAGTTCTCTCTAAAGAAATTTTGTCAGAGATATCATGGCTAATCACATTGCTTCTGGTTTTGAATCTTAGGAACTCAAGGTCCTTGAAGCTACCATGGATTCTAAGAATCTGGTGGATCTCGAGCTTCATATTATCTGTTGTCCATACAACTCTATATACAAGTCACATTCATACAAACCATAAACCCCTGAGCATAGTATATTATGTCAACTTCATCGGCTTAATTGTCTCAACATACTTGGTAGGCATTTCAATTCGAGGAGCAACGGGGATCAGCTTCATCACCAATAGCACTACAGAGTCACTACTGAACAAAGTTGAAAATCATTCAGATGGAAAGAGGGAAGAGGAATCACCTTTTCAGAGAGCTACTCTTCTCCAGCTCATCACTTTCTCTTGGCTTAATCCATTATTCAAAGTTGGGTACAAGAAACCGCTCCAACAAGAAGAAATCCCAGGCATTGACGTCAAGGACTCTGCTAAATTCCTCTCCCATTCATTTAACAAAAGTCTAAAACAGGTCAAGGAGACAGAAAAAACCAGCAGCGCATCCATTTACATGGCTATCTTCCTGTTGATCAGGAAAAAAGCAGCAATCAACGCATTTTTCGCAGCAATCCATGCTGGAGTATCGTATGTTGGTCCATACTTGATCAATGACTTTGTGGCATTTTTAAGTCAGAAGAAGAATTACAGCTTAAAGACCGGCTATATTATTGCACTAGCATTCATAAGTGCCAAAATGGTTGAAGTGACTGCACAGAGGCAATGGATTTTTGGGGCTCGCCAACTAGGTATGCGTCTGAAAGGAGCTCTGATATCCCAGATATATAAGAAGGGTCTTCATCTGTCGAGTCAGTCAAGGCAAAGCCACAATAGTGGAGGGATGATTAATCTGATGAGTGTAGATATAAAGAGAATCGCCGACTTCATATGGTACATGAACACAATCTGGATGCTGCCGATCCAAATTTCACTAGCCACCTATATCCTATATCTGAATTTAGGTCTTAGTGCATATGCAGGATTAGCCGCAACATTAATGGTGATGGTAGGCACCATACCTCTTCAAAGAATACAGAAACGGTTGCAGTCAAAGATTATGGAAGCGAAGGACGAAAGAATGAATGCTACATCAGAAATTCTTCGAAACATGAAAATTCTTAAACTTCAGGCCTGGGATATGAAGTACGTCCTAAAGATTGAAAACTTGAGAAAAATCGAGTACAGCTGGTTATGGAAGTCTTTACAGTTATCAGCACTCTGGGGTTTTATTTTCTTGATATCCCCCACATTTATCTCTGTAGTGACCTTTGGATCATGCATTTTACTGGGGATTCCACTAACAGCTGGGAAAGTCTTATCTGCATTGGCAACTTTCAGAATGTTACAAGATTCAATGTTCACTTTACCAGATTCGCTCTCTTGTATTGCACAAGCTAAAGTTTCAGTAGATAGGATTGAATCATACCTCCAAGAAGATGAAATACAAGATGATGCAGTCATTTTTGTTCCAAAAGAGACATCACAGGTAGAAATCGAGATTGAACATGGGAAATTCAGTTGGGATGTAAAATCATATTGCCCAACCCTCGACGGAATACAAATAAAAGTTAAGAGAGGGATGAAAGTTGCAATTTGTGGGACTGTTGGGTCCGGGAAGTCAAGTTTACTCTCTTGCATACTTGGAGAAATCCCGAAGATTTTAGGAAAAGTTAAAGTTAGTGGGACAAAGGCATATGTTCCTCAGTCCCCATGGATATTAACTGGAAATGTAAGAGACAACATTCTCTTTGGGAATCCATATGATCAGGTCAAATATGAGAGAACAATAAGAGCATGTGCACTGTCGAAGGATTTAGAGCTCTTCCAGGCTGGAGACCTGACAGAGATAGGAGAAAGAGGAATAAATATGAGTGGAGGCCAGAAACAAAGGATACAACTTGCACGAGCTGCTTACCAAGATGCCGACATATATATTCTAGATGACCCATTCAGTGCCGTTGATGCTCATACAGGACGTCAACTTTTTGAGGTCAGATTTTCTTCCTATGCAGAATAATGATCTAAACATGGATAGCATTTGTTGACTAGGCAGTATCAAAGTTTCGGATCATTATGCGTTTTATTGTATGTATGTATAACTTCGGTGCAGGAATGTCTGATGGGAATCCTGAAAGACAAGACTATACTTTATGTAACCAACCAAGTAGAGTTTCTTCCGGCAGCTGACCTAATTCTGGTAAGAAAACTGCAAAATAACTTCATCTTCCATTTCCAGATTCTCTTAAAGTGAAATGGTCTTGTGGTCCTAGAGTTGGGAAGTACAACATAACAACCTATTTTCATCTTAACAGATGATGCAAGAAGGAAAAATCATACAAGCTGGAAGGTTCGAAGAACTTCTTACACAGAATATAGGATTTGAATTGTTGGTTGGTGCACATAGCGAAGCCCTAGAATTAATCCTCAATGCCGAAAACTCAAGCAGAACGTTAAACAAGGTGCATGCTTCAGTTGAAAATAATATTCATACCACAACAAATAAACAGCTTCAAAATGGTAAAGAGAATCTCTCACAAGAGATAATAGAGAAAGGAGGGAGATTGACTCAAAAAGAAGAGAGAGAAAAAGGAAGCATCGGCAAAGAAGTTTATTGGTCGTACCTGACAATGGTGTGGGGTGGGGCATTGGTTCCATTGATTATCTTAGCTCAATTCAGTTTTGATGCGTTACAGATAGGGAGTAACTATTGGATTGCATGGGCTTCACCTGTTACAACGAATTCCAAGCCAATTGTCAAGATCAATGTCATGTTCCTTGTTTACTTACTAATCGCAGTAGGAAGTGCAATTTGTATATTGTCCCGCCAGTTGTTAGTGGCAACAGCCGGCATTTTGACAGCGCAGAAACTCTTCATGACCATGCTTCACAGTGTATTTAGGGCGCCAATGTCTTTCTTCGATTCGACCCCAACTGGAAGGATTTTAAATCGGGTAAGTTAACACAGAAGCTTCTCCATTTGTGGCGTAAATGTAAAAAATATATAAATAGCAGAAGTATCAAGTTGAAGTCAACTAATCTCCTGAAACAGTTACTACGCATATAAAGACATAGGATTCCTCCTGAGACCAATACACGTCTTTTCTTCTTTTTTTCTGCCATAAGTTTGATCTACATGATATGCACACGAAGGTCAGAGTACTGATAGCATGGCCTCTTATCATCTAACAAACAGGTATCTACAGACCAAAGTGTGCTGGACTTGGAACTAGCAAAGAGGGTTAGCTTTTGTGCTTTCTCGATTATTCAACTTCTGGGGACTGTCGCAGTCATGTCCCAGGTAGCATGGCAAGTATTTGCCATCTTCATCCCAGTGACAGGGATATGCATATGGTACCAAGTAAGGCTTACTTTCAAGTTAGTATGTTAATTTTATCAGACGAAACCCCACATCCTTTTCTAGTTTTAAAATTGAGTGCATAGTAATATTTCTCTGAATGGTATCTCTTCCTGAAAAAATGGCTCATTCAACCAATTTAACAACGGAAAAAATACACAGATGAAGTTAGGATTTATATAAGTTAGATAAACTAGATTGTAAATCTCAGTATTGAATCCCTACTACAGAAATACTACACACCAACTGCCAGAGAACTGGCACGCTTATCTGGGATTCAACAAGCTCCAATCCTCCATCACTTTGCAGAATCACTTGCAGGAGTTGCAACAATCAGGGCATACAACCAAGAGAACCGCTTCATGGAAATGAACCTCAAACTCATTGATAACGAATCAAGGCCATGGTTCCACAACGTAGCAGCCATGGAATGGCTCTCCTTTAGACTGAACATATTGTCTAATTTGGTGTTTGCATTCTCATTAGTGATACTTGTGAGCCTCCCTGAAGGGCTTCTCAACCCAAGTAAGTGTAATTATCATATGTATTGTTCTCATAACAGTTTCTGAATGATCGAATATGGTCATCGTAATTTTGTTTATAACAGAACACTCTGTTGGACAATCTAGTAAGCTACTTTGTATTTAACTACTTATTAGCTATATATATTTAAGAAAGAAAAGAGACGATATGAAAAGAGCTGATTAAAAAATGAGGTATTTTACAGGCATTGCAGGGCTAGCAGTGACATATGGACTGAATCTGAATATACTTCAAGCAAATGTTATATGGAACTTATGCAATGCAGAGAATAAAATGATCTCAGTAGAAAGGATTTTACAGTATTCAAAACTTACTAGTGAAGCCCCTTTGGTGATTGAAGACTGTAGACCTCCAAGCAACTGGCCTGAGTTTGGAAAAATTTGCTTCAAAAACCTGGAGGTGAATCCACTCAAATAATTATTTAATCATGCTTGAAAAACAATGGTTTTACTTAATAGGAGATGAGAGTAAAGGTAATCTAATGCTTGTACTAGGACATTTGTTTTATCTCTCTTTAACAGGTTCGTTATGCGGATCATCTTCCATATATCCTCAAAAACATAAACTGCACAATTCCGGGTAGAAAGAAAGTTGGTGTTGTAGGAAGGACAGGAAGCGGTAAATCGACTCTCATACAGGCTCTCTTCCGGACAGTAGAACCTAGAGATGGATGCATTTTAATCGATGACATTAATATTTGCAACATTGGTCTGCATGACTTGAGATCCAGGCTGAGCATCATACCTCAAGACCCAACAATGTTTGAGGGAACAGTCAGACGAAACCTCGATCCATTAGAACAATTCTCCGACAAAGAAATATGGGAGGTTAGTTTTTAATATTATCAAACACAAATCAATCATCAAGGATATTACTTATCTATTATGAAAGTTACTGATGAATAACTCAAATTCTTCCAGGCTCTGCATAAATGTCAACTAGGTGATCTAATACGCGCTAAGGAAGAGAAGTTGGATTCACCAGGTCAGACTAATTACTACTATCTAAGACCTAAGGTTTCTTTCTAAAGTTTGGTTACTAACCAAACAGGGTTTACAGTGGTTGACAACGGAGAAAACTGGAGCGTGGGTCAGAGACAGTTATTCTGTCTTGGAAGGGCGCTATTGAAGAAAAGTAGCATTCTTATTCTAGATGAAGCAACCGCGTCTATTGATTCAGCTACAGATGGAATTATACAAAAGATCATCAGCCAGGAGTTTGAAAATCGTACCGTTGTCACTATAGCTCACAGAATACATACAATCATAGACAGTGATCTTGTTCTCGTCCTTAGTGAAGGTAAAGCAGCAATAACAAGCTACATTATAAGCTTATACCAGTTTAATGACTAAAAATGAAATTACATTCTGTGGAGCAGGAAGGGTAGCCGAATACGACCCGCCAGCTAAGCTACTGGAACGTGAGGATTCATTCTTCTCAAAGCTTATAAAGGAGTACTCAATGAGATCAAAAGGCTCCTCAACAGCTTAGAAGATATATAAGTTGTGGACAGACCTAATTTCAAATAAAAATTTCCTAAGTGAAATAAAATAATAACTTCCCTGTAATGCGAAGAATGCTGCACATAATTCCAGTCATCCTACCAAAGAAGACCATAATCATCAATTAACTTGCTTGAATCTCAGTTCCATAGAGAGAACTTACATCCAAACACTAACAAAATATTCTCGTCTCAATCAAGCAAGCAATAACAATAACACTACCACTACCACTAGTAACTGTAGAACATCGGATTCAGTTCATGAGCATAATTTGTTTTTCTTAGATTTTCAGCAAGATTCTTTTCAGCAAGATTCTAAGAGGGATTTTAACAAACACATTTAGGGCATCGAAATATCCAAACAAAATTCAAAACAAAAACTTACATAAATAATCACTAATCATTCACAGATTGTATTGTAATCAATTTACACACTGTAATCAGAAACTTGAACTCAAAGAGAAGGAATTTACGATGTGGCGGGAAAGTTTTGTAACTCTAATAAAGGAAATTCATGTGAAACAGGAGATTTCCAAAATGAGTAAGTGTATTTGGTTCGGGATTGGATGAGAGCTTATTTAGTAGCCTTGGTCAAAAAATGATGGCCCTCAGTGAAGGAGAATCTGAGTCAACATTTGAGTTAATTGAAAGTAACAGTGAAACTGAAATCCTTGCTAAATTATTTTCCGATGGCAAGTATAAGGCTGCAGAGTTTGTCAGATTATTCAGAAAGTGTAGGTAATACTTATATTACATAAAACAAACCCCTAAATAGTAGTTTCTTTCTATGACTTTCACATATCACTCTTTTCAACCGGATTCCGAGCCCCTCTCAACTGATTCTGTGCCCTTTTCACTACCAGTCTTCACAACAGCAGCCGCAACAACTTCACCTGAATCGTCCTCAGATTTATCGAAATTTGTTGAGAAGAGTGATCATGCAAAAGTCAAAGTATGAGGAACTATTAAGGGTTTTATAAGCATTACTTACACCTTCGTTCAGGTCAAAAGCAGTTGATGTGAATAAATTTAAAGGATGTGACCGGAAGCGTACAAAAGGATCATAAGGAAAGATTACATTTTGCAACAAAAGGTTAAAACATATGAAAGTGTTTGTCATTATTAAACTGAAAGAGCGTGACTTTAGGCAAATCACGTGAACTCTCCGCTCATGAACGAGAACACAAGGACAAAAATCGGGTCACTTTTGGCAAAGATATAACACGGATCGAAATCATAAAGAAACTGTGTGGTTAAAATAAAACTTACAGGAGTAGTGAAGCCCTTTGGTGATTGAAGAATGTAGACCTCAAAGCAACTGGCCTAAGTTTGGAAAAACTTGCTTCAGAAACCTGGAGGTGAAGTCCACTAAAATAAATTATCCAATCATGTTTGGAAAACAATGGTTTTATTTATTCAATATGAGATGACAGTAAAGATAATCTAATACCTGTACTAGGACGATTGTTCTATCCTCAAAAACACAAACTGCACAATTCCAGGAAGAAAGAAAATTGGTGTTGTAGGAAGGACAGGAAGCGGTAAATCGACTCTCATACAGGCTCTCAGCTCTCTTTCGAACAGTAGAACCTAGAGATGGGTGCATTTTAATCGATGACATTAAATATTTGCAACATTGGTCTGCATGACTTGAGATCCAGGCTTAGCATCATACCTCAAGACCCAACAATGTTTGAGGAACAGTCAGACGAAACCTCGACCCATTAGAACAATTCTCCGACAAAGAAATATGGGAGGTTAGTTTTTAATCATATTAAATACAAATCAATCATCAAGGATAATACTTATCTATTTTGAAAGTTACTGATGAATAACTCAAATTCTTCCAGGCTCTGCATAAATGTCAACTAGGTGATCTACTACACGCTAAGGAAGAGAAGTTGGATTCACCAGATAAGACTAATAACTATCATCTAAGAACTAAGATTTCAAAGTTTGGTTACTAACATAACAGGGTTTACGGTGGTCGACAATGGAGAAAACTGGAGCGTGGGACAGAGGCAGTTATTCTGTCTTGGAAGGACATTATTGAAGAAAAGTAGCATCAGCCAGGAGTTTGAAAATCATACTGTTGTCACTATAGCTCACAGAATACACACAATCATAGACAGTGATCTTGTTCTCATCCTTAGTGAAGGTAAAGCAACAATAATAAGCACATTATAAGCTTATACCAGTTTAATGACTAAAAATGAAATTACATTCTGTGGAGCAGGACGGGTAGCCGAATACGACACGCCAGCTAAGCTACTGGAACGCGAGGATTCATTCTTCTCAAAGCTTATAAAGGAGTACTCAATGAGATCAAAAGGTTCCTGACCAGCTTAGGGAATATTATAGGGAATATTAAATTGTGGAACAGACCTAATTTCAAATAAAAATTCTCCTGTAAAATCTATTAATAGCTGCCGTAATGGCTAATGCAGAGAATGTTGCTCATTTTACCGAAGAAGACCATAATCATCAATTCTCTAGGTTCCATAAAGAAAATTCATATCAATAGTAACTGTAGAAGATCCGATTCAGTTCATGAGCATAGTTCATTTTTCTCAGATTTTCAATAAGATTCGAAGAGAGATTTCAACAAACACATTTAGGGCATCCAACCAAAATTTTAAAACAAAAGCTTTCATTAATAATTAATAATCATTCTTAGATTGTATTGTAAGATTGTATTGTAATTCAATTTACACACTCTATTTGAACTCAAAAGAGAAGGAATTTACAATGTGGCAGGAAAATTTTGTACCTCTAATGAAGAAATTCATACGAGACAGGAGATTTCCAAAGAGAGTAGCAGTTTTTGTTTCGTACCCTGGGTCAAAAATGATGGACCTCCGTGAAGGAGAATCTGTGCTGACATTTGAGTTTAAATTTTTCCCTTTCTTTTTTTGGGGGTTGAAGAACTCGACCAGCCTTTTGAAAGTGAAATACATAGTAAAATTTTCACTACATTATAAATTTATAATAGAAATAATAAAATAACAATTTTCCTTTTTCCAAACATGTTTTAATGTTCTCAACTCTAAATTCTTATTTCCATGTGCCGACAACAAATAAACATAAACACTCGGCTAAAACATATTTTTCACGCTAAGATTTAGATTCATGTGAAGTAATCTGAACAAAGTGTAGGTATACTTATTAAAACACCTATTAGTTTCTCAAACTTTGGCATAACTGAGAAGAGAAGTGCTTATGCCAGAGTTAGAGGTATTACTAGGATTATCTACCTTTTGGTAAGATTAGTCCACATAAATTTAAATTTGAGCATACAAAAATTAAGCTTTAGTTTAGTTGTGTTTTGGCATTTACTTTTTTTACGGTATAGAAAGAAAAAATCAGAGTCAAGAACAATAACAAAGGCTCGGGAAAAAAAAATAGTTTACTATTTTATTATGTACCAAGTTTAATCAAAATAAAATTCAATTACAAAATACATTAAAACCAGTAAATTCTCACTACATAATAATAGAAATAATAAAGTAACATTTTTCTTTTTTCCAAACATTTTTTAGTATTCTCAACTCCAAGTTCCTCTTCATGTACCAACAACAAATAAACATACACACAACGACGGAACAAGGAATCTTTGTCTGGGGGCTAAAAAATAATTCATAATGCAATAAAATACCTAAAGTGAGCATAAAGCTTTGGATCAAACCTGTTTATCTTAGTTAGCTAATAGTATATCTGGAATGACACTGAGTTATATACACGAGAAGACGTAGATAGAACTTTAAATTTGGGAGGAAAAATTTATATCAAATGTCAAAACCTCTAACTAGGCGGCAGGAGGCCGAAGTTTTTCCCGATTTTGTAAGGTATTTACCCCCACAATTGTGCTGCATTTTAAGATTTTCAAAAACATAAAAACAATGAAAATTAGTTACACGGATGAGTACATTCTTATAAAATCTAGTTAGTTTAGAAATAAATGTCTCTTCTAGAACGAACAATTACTTCTGTAAAGGCAAAAAGACTCCACATATAATTTGAGAAGCGTGCCCTCACTCTACTCTCAACTGTAAACTAAGATACACCGTTACATCATTAAGTTATACAGCTGTGTATACATTATGTCACTCGATCTTCTTAGAGATTCAATTAAGTTAGCTTTCTTCAGGTAATGATGGGCTATCCTGATTTCTACCTGGGCTTTTCCGTTTTTTTCTAAGCAATTTATATGGTCTAAACAAGCTTTTACTGGATTTGGGGGGGGGGGGCTGCAGCCTAGGTAAGCCACCCCCACTTTTATCACTGCATACACACTCGGCTAAAACATATTTTTCACGCTAAGACATGCTAAGATTTAGATTCATATGAAGGAACCTGAAAAAAATGTCGATAATGCTTATTAAAACACCTACTAGTTTCTCGAACTTAGGCATAACTGATGAGAAGAGTAGTGCTAATGCTTATCAACCTTTTGCTAAGGTTAGTCCACACAAATCTAATTTTGAGTGTATAAAAATTAAGTTTTAGTTTAGTTGAGTTTTGATGTTTATTTTATGTCAGCACAAAAAGAAGAAATCAGAGTTGAGAACAGAAAGGCTCAAAAAAAAAAGTTTACAACTAACACCTCGTTTGGTTGAAAGAATCGGATTCCTATATATTTAATTGAGGTAATCCAATTTTTGGAGTTGAATTCCAAAAAAAATATGCATTTATAAACAATTAATATGTCGATATATACAATATATTCAGACCAACAATGCAAAACAAATCAAAAGTGCATCATCAAAATTCAGACCAACAATGCAGAACAAATCAATAGTGCATCATCAAAATATTCTTTCCATTTTTTCTAAGCAATTTCCATAGTCTAAACAAGATTTTGCTGGATTTTGAGTGGGGTAGGGTGGGGAGATGCAGCCTAGGTAAGCCACCCCCACTTCTGTCACTGCATACACACTCGTCTAAAGCATATTTTTCATGCTAAGATTTAAATTCATGTGAAGGAACCTGAAAAAATGTTGATAATGCTTATTAAAACACATACTAGTTTCTCGGACTTGGGCATAACTGATGAGAAGAGTAGTGCTTATTCCAGAGTTAGAGTACTGATGAGTTTTGTAGTTGTAGTAAAAATGGTAATAAGATTCGATTCTCGAACTTGTGAAGGATAACTTTAGACTTAAATTTTAAAACTAAAAATATAAAAAATCACTGATATTTAAAACAAACACTGACAAAGTTGATATCAATATTAAAAGAATACTGAGGCTAAGATTCCACTATTTTCCAAGTCCAAAGTGATTAAATCCAATATTTATATTTATTCAATTTTTGTGTTTAATTTGATTCTAAACTATTGCAACATGTAGATTTTCAAAATAACAAGTGTAAATCCAAAGTATAAAGCATCAAAAACCTATGGCTAAGCATGCTCTATCAAAAGAAATAACAATTGCTTAACAAAAATCATTCAAACAATTATAAATCAAGGCAAATAATCATAAAAATAATTGAAATAAAATAAATAAAATAGAATATACCACTTTTTGTTTGAAAAATAGCTTCCTCTATCGCCTCAACAATGGGGTTTAGCTCCTCATATTAATCATAATCTCAAAATACATGTTTATGCTCAAAAGTTGATTAAAAGGGAGAAAAGTGTTAAAACAACGGATTCTGTAGTTGCTGAAGGTCTAAAACAGACGTCTGAATCGTTGCTGAAGGGCTTCGGTGACTGCAGGAAGATGCGACCGTACCTCGTTGTCACTGAAAATAAGTCTGCCTCTGCAACTGACTCCGAGGGTCTTATGTTCTTCGTGTTATTCTTCTTCGCAGCAGCAGAAACAAATTTCAACTCGTGATTTCAGCTCTCTGTTCTCTTCTAAACTTCTCCAAAGTGTTTCCAACCCTTCCTTAGCCTCTCTAGAGCTTATATATACCTCACAGCTCGATTTAAACTCGATCAAAATCTCTTTTTCTTCCCCAAAAATAAATTTTTCTTCTCGGCCAAGTTTTGGATATTCTAACCTGTTTAATAACTTCACCTCCTTCCTGAATTATCCAAACTATCCTCTTATGCTTCTACAAACAAATCCTTGCAAAATATAGCACGTAACTTCCAAATATAATTTGAAACTTGCCTGTTTCCATTTTTATTTTATTTTTCTTCCCTGTTTTATAAAAACCCGATCATTAAGCCCATTCTAATCGATACAAACAGATGTACCAACCCTGTTTACTCCATTCAAGTCCAGCCCAACTTAGTTTGGCGATTGAATCTCGATAAAACACTTCCAAAATTTGCTCAACAGTTTACGCAGGCGAGACAATTGATTTCCCGCCAAAACTAAATTTCAAACGAAGGGGATGACCTCCCCTTATCCAATCCCGGTCTGTGCTTAGCAGCTGCCTGGAAATGGGTTACCCCTTATCCAAGATGAGAGCCCGAATAGCAAATGTCCTCCCAGGTGCCTTCAACAACTTTTCGAGCTAATTTCGCCGCAAAAGCCTATTTTTCCAAAAACACCTACAAGGGATAAAATACCAAAATTAGTACAAAAATGGTTACTAACACTATACATAAAAGAGATGAAAATAGACACATAAATGCGTCTATCAAATACCCCCAAACTTATTATTTGCTAGTCCCGAGCAAATCAAAACTACAAAAAATAAAATCCTAACTCACTGTCGCAGGCATCGTCGATTGCACTTAGCATGTGCAACAATCCTTTAAACCCCTAGGTGGCCCTAGTGGCCGAGTTATAGTCTCGGGAGGGTTTACCAGAGGTGTACCCACAAAACCTTTACTCCAGACCCTAGCTATCTATGCAGAACCTTGGAATGCACCAAAGAACCTCCTTGGTTGGCATACTTATTGATTATGGGAGGAAGTACCCTGATGCGAAATTCCAATTGTTGTATATGAGTTTGCACTCAAGTATACTAAAATTCATATATAAGTGACAAAGCTCTACTCAGATAGTCGCACTATGGACATCAATATCCGGAATCAAACAAATCACATGAATAGATTAAGAAGATGGATATAGAAGTAGATGGTTGCGAATGGACTTCAATGCCAAGATAAACCTATGACCTAGTGGATTGAGATACTGGTCTGGACTAATATCAACACAACCGGCATATACAAGGGACCAGTGGTCGACAATCCTAAATCTACATCAACACAGCTGGCATATACAAGGGAACCAGTGGTCGACTTTATAATAAACCTTTTTTTTTTTTTTTTTAACGACATGATTAGATCTTTTGGATCCAAGCGCATGCTTCTTGCCAGCAGATTACATGGTAATTCCCGTGGATCCTGCATTCCACGCTTGTTTAGGCGACGGAGATAGGGAGAACACACACATATTGCTATCCAAGTGTTATTTATTCTGATTGGTCTAATTGGTCTGGTCTTTTTTTTTTTTTTTTTTTTTAGTAACTCAATCACTCTCTTTCACCCCAGCAGACATCAACATAAAAATTTGCAAAAATAAAAACAGAAGTAATAAGATGATTCCGAGATACGGTGAAACTATCATGTTATTTCTAACACCTGAGCTCTGTGCTTTTATGAATAGACTCTTATAGATGTTTGCATCTAATCAGATTGGTTCCTCAACTCCTAAACAAAAATGCTTTCATCCACTTAGATTGGTTAGTGCCATCCTTAATAGGCATAAATTTCTAGGCTCTGGAGTTTATTTATTGTAACAAAAAGTAACAAAAATTTTCTACCCCACCCCCAAACTTAAATCTAACATTGTTCTCAATGTTTCCAATTAAAGAACAGTACCAAAAGTATAAATAACATGAGAAATCAGTAAAGAGAGAAGTCGGAAAGATAGTACCTGGGTGAAGTGGAATCAAAATCCTACAAAAATAATATACAACATACAAATCGCCTCGATGGTCAATCAAGGTAAACAGGGTCCTCCAGAGGGACCTCCTCAACATCACCTGTAGGAAAAGGCTCTAAAAAGGGCTTCAATCTCTGACCGTTAACCTTTGAAGAACTACTACCGTCTGGTGTCTCAATCTCAATAGCGTCATGAGGAAAAACAGTACGGACCACAAAAGGACCGGTCCACCGAGAGCGCAACTTCCCGGGGAATAGATGCAAACGAGTGTCATACAGAAGAACTTTTT